>WSFP011372565.1:0-30989 GCA_009831015.1 Picea engelmannii
TTATAAATAAATAATAACTAGTAGGTGGGACCCCTTGTGACTCCCTTTAGCTTATAACAATCATAACATAACTATTTAGTTAAGAAAAACACACCTCCTTGTGACTCCCATCCACATATTCATATTTGACAATTTAGCTCATGATATTTGAAATTATTTTCAAAAAATATTACTCATGTATCCGGATAAAACATGTTGTCCAAAAATTCTTGAAGTCAACTGTCATCAATAATAGACAAAATAAAAAATCAAAATCCATATTTCCCACTTTGTGATGCAATATTTCCTTGATTGTTGTTGTCACCCTTTGATTTTCCTGAATTTGCCTTCGGTTTCACTGAGCCCTTAGGCCTAATCTCGTTGATCACGTGGGAACAATCGTCCCTCAAATGCATCCGGGAAGACACGGATTTGTCAGAGCCATTGGAGGGTGAGGAAGGGGAAACAATGGCTTTTCCTTTGTCAAGGGAATGTTGGGCTTCATTTTTCAATATCTTTCTAGCATGGGAGTATTACACTGGCGAGTGGTCAGGGGAATCTTGGACAATGGGGTTAATAAGCAGAGGAGCAATCAAGGACAAATTCTCCCAGCTACAATGTTGGGAGACTATCGGGTGGACAATCTCTTGCCATCCATCATTTTCAGGAACCTCAGGTTGTAATGAGACATGAGGAGGTACAGGGATGTCAGGTGCTTGTGGGAATTGGAAAGGAGGCCTTTCAAGCCTAGGTTGGACAACTCCCTGCCTAATCCAGTTGAAAAATCCAGCCTGAAACAATTGGCCAAGCTCTTGTGAATTAGCATCAAAATGTATGGAGAGCCTTGGCCTTCTTGGGAATTTTTCCAATTACCTCTCCCTCTGTTTCCATGACCATGGCTGCCTCGGCTGAAAAAACTCATTCCTACATGCATGATTTATTAGCAAATAGTATTTTAAATAACCATACATGACAACTCTTTTAAAAATATGAAATAGATTTTGGTTCAACAACGTATCAGAATCATGCAATCCAATGCATACAAATTGTTAAACTATTTGTCAATGAGCAGGGGGTGAACAAAGGGTTCTGGGATATGCCATGGGTTTGTATTGAGAGAAACATGATATAATGAGGTGGGAAAAGAACACGGTTACTGCTCGATGACAACAACAATCAACTGTAATGCAAACCAAAGAAAACATCACTCTAATCCAACCAAGACATTGTCACTTCCAATTGCTTCAACACAAAAATTCTCTTAACTGTAATCAATTTTAGAACATGGGGTGAAAAATGAGTATGGGAAGGCAAGGGGGTTGTAATTAGCAGAAAGTGAAGTAATGGTAGGGAAAAAGAGTGATTGTTGTTCATAAAATTAATTAAGTGATCCATAAAACTATTCTGTGAAGAAATCAATCAATTTACCACTATGACTTCAAAAACACTACTATGTGTAATTCAACAATTATGGGCATTAACTTGCTTACAATTTGAAATCAAATACTGAAGACAATGTCACCAAAAAAGACAGTGTATAATCCACAAAGATCTGTAGGGGAGTTTTGTTCCTCTTACTTATCCAATTTACATCTTATAACAATTCTCAAATGTATAAGTAGTAACCATTTCCAATGTACTATTATCAAAACAACCACTGTCCATACATTACTTCAATTATCAAATACAACTCAAGAGTTGTGAAAAACAATGAAGTTATACTGCCATTGCAATCGGGCATGTCTTTTAAAATGTGATGATAATCATTAAACATATGTAGTGGATGGCCAAATAATCCATATTAAAATTGAAAAAACTTTGACTCACCATTTAAATAGACAGACAACAAACATCACTCCAACTCATGCTATGTTGTATAAAAATCCAAACAAATCAACACAAGTGTAATTTTATGACTGTGCAAGCCCAATTTCCTTCGACTCAAAATAATAAAAAAGCTAGTCTATCCATCCATTTCAACGAGGCATCAATAGCAGGCCCGATTTACGACATTGAACAAATTGCAACAGACCATGTTCAAAACTTTGTGACTATCCCTGAATTCACAACCCCAAAAATATCCATAGCATACCCAGTGGTCAGCCATACCATAACACCACGATGCAACATTCCCATTTGATAATTTTTAAAAAAACACACAACCACAGTATCATTTACTTAACCTCATCGTGCCGACTTAACAATCAATACAAGGAGATAGAAACAAAATTGCATAAATCAATCAAACTGCAATTCAACCATACTGAGTAAACTCGGGCTCATCCCTGACGACACAATTGGATAACATACTTATACAATGAATGGAACTGTTATAAACACCCTGATTTGCAATGATCATCATGCCATTAGAACACATAGTCACAGTAAAAATTGAGTCGCGCTATAGGAATGCCACTCATACCAATGTATTAAGCACGAAAACAGTGTCAGGTTACCCATTCAATAAAAACAAGGAGGCATCAATTCAAATTAACAATTCATTTTAATTAACCATTCCAAGATTATACACCCAATAATAACAATTACAGAGGCTATATGCTAAACCAACACCACTGTCATACAATCCACTTTGGTCGAGCCAGTTAATTACTTCTGTCAGCAATACATAACAACCAATAGTAAACCCGATAGGAAACAACAGTCTTCTCTGTCAACCCTCAGACTCGAGAGTTAAGGGTATTCTCCATGGCCAACACAGAGAGACTAAGGTCGATTCTTCTCAATGGAGAAAACCTCTGAGACCAATGTTGTACACACAGAGAACAACACAATTTACTTTGTGGCCAAGGTGACGAATCCCATGACAGGAGAGCTATGATAAGAGGAGTCAGGCTCCATTTGGGCTTTGTAATTACTTAGTGCACGCAGGGTATGACCCTCCTGGTTCTCTCAACCAACCAACTAACAATGATGATAAGAAGCAGAGCCAAGAAGAAGCAACATAACCTACTACACGACCAATAAAAGCATGAACAACCTAATGCCCAAAATAATGCACAGTGTGACCAGGCATCCCAAACCCATTAAACCCCATAAAAGTCGAGACTGGGTATGGAAATATAAAATGTGTGAATACAACCAATCACTCCAGACCAACGAAACCCTTCAACTAAACCAGCAAGGACGACAAAGAGCCTTTATGGATGCTAACACATCAGGGTGACCAATAATGTTGTAACTTCAAACATTTTTGTAGAGAAAACCATCAACACTTCATCCCAAGATCACAATTTCACACAGTTTCCATACTCAAGGAGAACACAACCCAATACATCCAAGCCAATATCCATTTCATAACTAGAGCAGAGTAACGGATGGGAAAAAAAAGTACATACACGTAATCAAACACCTTAAAATGTGAGTTGGTCGAGCAGTTCCTCTCTGCTAGGAAGTTGAGGCATAACCACAACAACAAAATTGAACAATAGCTCAAATAGGGTGGTGGCCAGTGAAGGAGTAAGGGTGACATGCAGTAAATGCACGTCACCTCCATTCACAGTGCATTAATTCCGTAGTACATGCTAGTGAGATTTCCATCAACACAATTAATCAAACCATGTATTGAAACCATTACCCATTAAATCCAATATCGTGGCCATATCACATTTCTAACTTATTCAATAACATAATTCAACCAATAACCATATAACTCAATCAAATCGCATAACTATTACTTGCTAGCTATTATTTAACCATAATCATTTAAATCTTGCATGCATGTAGTATAGCATCTAGTATAGTTCAAATTCTTCCCTTTGCATTCATTGCATTGTTTCATTCTTTTTTCAACTGCATTTTATGTATTATTACTAACATGTATGTCATGCATGTGTTTCAAGAACAGGTAGCAGTGGTGTCAATGAATAGCATAGGTCGTAGTAACATAAAGAACCAATACTTCATAAGCCCAAACCAAAGCCAATAAAAACAAGATCTCATCAACCATGTAAGCCATGTCAAGAATCATCACAACATCAAATATGAACAGATCTGATCTCCAATCTACAAGGGGGTCCCACCTACTAGTATAGTTTAGCTTTTATAGTAATAGGCTTTAGCAACACTTTGCGGGCAAACCTTCATTGTGATTTTAATCATCAACAATGTGTAGCAGCAACAAACTTGTGAACCAATAGGTATGGAGCCTCAATTGAGCTTGCAAAATCAATCAGAAGATCTATGTATAAATATCCAATCTTTTGTTAAAAAATAGAAGTAATAGCTATATAGTATTGCATGGCATTCTAGGTCTATAGTAACATTGTATGGACTTATATACCAGTGGCACAAATCTTACACTTGCAAAGGCAGACAATGTGAAGGAATAATGATTGGTATACAAAATCGACTAAATGTTTAGCTACCATAACTTAAGGATCAATGTTGGGCTTTAGTTCTCTTCATGACAATCCATTGTTGAAATTATTTTGTATATGCTATAGTGTGATGTTGCTACTCTTCCATATCTACTCTAGTACATTCTTGCAATTCTTCCAAATATGCCTTCCTAGTGGCCTAGAGGCATGTAAGTGCATTAAAGGGGGTAGCCATGAAGGAAACTCGGAAATTTAAATGCATAAGTCATAAATCTTCTCATGAAACTCAAAATGCACATGGAAACATCTTATGAGATAGCAGGTCCCAATAGGTGCATTATTATACATTTGTTCTTGCTTCCTTCTAGAATGTTCCCGATCTCTTCTCTTGTATGATCAAAAATTTGATCTATAGTACGCATGAGCCTATGCATAGAGAAAATGAAAATCGCCACGACCACAATGACTCCCAACACAGTCACAACAATGCCAAAAATTATTAGTACGCGAGACGTAAAATTATTTCAAAAAATATCCCTTCCCTCTCTCTGCACCATCCTCTTCCTTTATTTCATCATCCTCCAGGTGCTCAAGATCGTCGACACCTTGGTAGAAAGTGGGACGACAACCACAACCTATCAACCATGAATGCATGAGAAATTGATGTTAGGGTTTCGAGCAACGACAAAAATTGTTCTTCAAGATGGAAGAGGATTCATACAGTCTCTATACAAGTGAAGTAGTCGAGACGGAAAGTAAAAATACGTACTTGGGAATGGATATCAGGTTCATCTTCAACACCTAAGAATGAGCATAACTAGATTTCTCAGGCGTATGCTAATGAATTTCTCAAGATTGTGCGTACTAAAAAATTTTCCATGTGTGCTACAAAGCCTAGTAAAAGTTTGAGTGAAAGTGGCAGCAGATTATGGTTTAGCACAGGGGTAAGATGTGCACATGATGAGAAAATTAGGGTTTTACAAAACATGACACACAGACTGGAACAATCCATGGAAGAACTGGGACCTAGATGGACTAGTAGAGAGACAGAAAATCAACCAAAGAAGGAAGAGGCACTGATAGGAAAACATGAGGCATTTTGAGTTTGCAAGAGGAAAGGAAACACTAAGGGATCAAATCATGGATCTATTCCGCGCTCTCATACCACTTATAGGCTAGGTATGGCAGAATGTGAAACTCCACACTTGTCTATTGCATTAACATAAACGTCCATAAATACATTCTTGAGTGACGATTGGTATTCACCTTCTGTGTGACTCTTTCTATTGCCAATGAATCTTCATATTTACATAGGTAATGTAATCCCAAGAATTATGTTTCCAACCAGGTGTTATATTTAGAGATAGTGAAGTTCAGCCTTTAGTTGTTTTCACAACAAACATTGGGAAACATATAAATAACTCAACAAAAAATGAGGTAGCAAAGAGAGGAATTTATCTCGATCAACACTTGGGCTATCATCTCTTGTTATAGGTAGATGGTGATTCATAGAAAATTACACAACTTGTGTAGAGGTTGATGATGAAATACAATAACGATTATCCTCATAATTTTGCACAAAGATTAACAATGATTAATTTTCCTTCTAATTTTGCACGGCTTATGTCGGCTATTTTCATATCTAACATTGCATTAATGAGCAAACAATGATGGAATGTTTAGCATGGTTTTTGTTTCATAGTGACATGAGGAATTTCTCCAGAAAAACACACAAGCAATTTGTTCCCTTGCTCTTAAGTCATCTAATATTTGCATGTATTAAGAGTGAAATTGAACCTGATTTCCATTCAAATTCGCAACATATATAGTGTAGCTTTGTTTTTCTTTTTTACATTATATTTTGATATGGTATTTCCCAGTTCCATGTGGAAGGTCTATGGAAATAAATAGGTCTCGTTCATTTTCGTTTTTATAAAAACTTTGAGGGTTTAATCAAATTTGATCTTCTCGTTTTCTTTTTAGAGCACATTTTATATGATTCATTTTCTTTTTAGAGCACATTTTTTATGGTTATTTCATAGAGAAAATAGTATTAAAATATTTTAATGTATAAGTGTTTACTTTCTTTTTTCAGTGCATTTTTTTTGCCAGTTGATAATTGTTTTAAGGTTAAATAATGGTGGATTTTTTATAATTGTTTTAAGGTTAAATAATGGTGGAATTTTTTTACAATATTATATGTTATGATAAGGTGGATATTTTTACAATGTTATATTTTATGATAATGTTTATTATTATTATTATTATTATTATTATTATTATTATTATGCATTAAACACTTATTATTGAATTTTTAAACTCATAAAAATTATATTATCATTATTTGATTTATAAATTTATAGATTTAATTACAATGAATAACTTAGATAGAATTATTTTACTTAAAATATTGTCTAAATGAATGATTTATTTCTTATGTTTTTTCTTTGTAAGAACTCAAGAAATTTTGTATTATTTGTAAATTTTCTACATGAGGATTTTTTCTCTTGAAACTCTAATACCTTTAATATGTGTAATTGTTTACACAATAATTCATAATCCATCAATAGATCAAGTGTTTAGAGAAAGTAATTAACATGATCAAAATTTTACTATTTTAGGTATGAGTAATATTCGCATTTTGCCTCCGCAAAGTATGTTGTATTAAATTTAGACCAAAGTGTGTTGTATTGAATTTAGGTTAATTGTTAGAGGAATGGTGTTTCTATATATGAGGACAAGTCATTTTTGTTTTGTTTAGAGTTTTTGATGAATATTTTTGGAATTTATTGTATGTATCTTTCAAGTATTGTTTTTCATTGCATTCTGATTTTTACTTACTTGCACAGGGAACACGACCTTAAGCATCTGTCATAACCTTTGATCATAACGGAGAGTGGATGAGTGCTCTAGTAAGTGAATCTATAATGAGACCCAATCCCTTATTTCTAATAGATATATACAACCTTAGTGTAGACTTTAAGAGTTGACCTTAAAAATAGATTATTATTATTATTATAACATCCTACATTGATTTTAACAACTCTTTAAAAAATAATAACTCTTTGAATTTACTAATTGACCACACTATTAAATATAATGGAACAAAATTAACTCTAAATAATATTTTTATTGGTTATATTAAAAATAAATTAAAAAGAATTAATTCATAATAACATTTTTTTATTGTTTATTTTAAAACAATAAAACGAATATGTACATTCAAGTACTTAGGAAAATAGTATTTTACTGTATGTATTTTCCTCTGCAGCAATAGCTATATCTCCCCTCAGTAGCTGACGCTTAACCAGACGGGTGATTCTTAGCCACAATAAAATCCACGACAAATATGGGATTGAATGTTAGACATAAGATCCCTCTGTGTAGTGGAAGGTGGGGGATCCCTTTCAATTCCCCATTGACGGGCCATACATGTATGTATTTCTCTCCCCAGGCATGGTTTGATTAGATTCATGGCTTCGTCTTTTTATTGTGCTTCCTTATTGTGTATTTTTTTATGTGATCACGTCACCCAAAAGTTCTGGTGTAGTGTGTTCCTCCCTTCTCATCCTTCCCTGACCACAGAAAGTTTGCACATATCCTCCTCATATTTTCCAAAACCCCTTTAGATATATGGGCCAAATAATTCTAGTATATAAGAATAGCTTATAGCACTAATTTTACCAAAAATACCTCAGGAGAGCCATCTATTACACTACATATAGACCCCTTTTTATATTTTACTAAGAAACTAGCCCGAGTCTCCTTTCTTATAAGCATTTGGTTTCAGATTGAAACCCAAATATTTGAACCCCTCATTAAAGTCCATCAGTCTAAAGGGAAACATATTCTCCAATATCTAAACCTGGCCTTCATCTAGTTCATTGAAACGTGTAGCATATTTTTCAAAATTTATTACCATGCCTGTTGCATTGCTATACAGCTGGAAAATTTCATGTAGCTTCCTCCCCTCCACTGAATCATAGGTGAAAAGTAAAACATCATCTACAAATAAAATATGTGCTAGATTGAAAACCTCCCCTATATTAATACCATGTGCATTCCTAACACTTCTAGCTTCAATAATAGGCCTACTGAGACCCTTAGCCACCAACACGATTAGGTAAGGGGACAAGGGACATCCTCGTCTCAGTATTGTGGTGAGCTTGAAAAAATAGGAAGTCGCCCCATTAACCAAGAAAACATATGAAACAGAAGTCACACATCCCATTATCCAACTTACAATCTGTAGTGGGAAACCTGCATAAATTAATAGTAGACTAATATATAATGAAAAAGTTATTTCCTAAGCCTTGGAAAGATCAATTTTTATCACCATAGCATACAACATTTTCAATTTGATCGTATGAAGTCCTTCCTGAGTACAACCCACAAATTCGTGTATCTTCCTCCCTTTTAAGATTCCAAACTATTCTGGAGAAATAACCTTTGAAAGTAACTTTTTAAGCCTTACTACTAGCACTTTGGAAATCATTTTATACATGCAATTGCAAAGTGATATTGGTATGAAATCACCATATGTTGTTGGCTTATAGTTTTTTGGGATCCAAGCAATAAAGGTAGAATTGAAAGAGCCTAAAATATTCCCCAATATCCTTGTCTCCTAGACCACTTGCAAGAGATTATCACCCTACAGGATGCAACTTAAAAAACCAAAGAAGAATTCAACTATCCATCCATCGGGACTAGAGCTCTTATATGTTTGGGAATAACAAAAAAAAAATAGTAACTCATCCTTGGAAACCTACTCAAATAGCTCCTGATTTTCTTCCTCAGATACCAACCTCGAAAAATATGAATCCACCTTGACTATTTCAATAGTATTGGAAGTCTATGGTTCTTTAAAAATGGAAGATAAATGATGTACCCGCAATATTGACAGTTCTCGGAAACTTCTTGATATCCTACCATCAAGGGTTGGTAATTCCTAGATGATTTTTTGGTTCTTTTGATGATTTTCAAATCTATGATTTATTTTTGTATTTTTGTCACCTAGATTGAGCCAAATGGCTATGTTCTTCATCCTTGAATCGACTTCATAGTCCCTAAAAAAAAATTTTATTTTAGTTTCCAAGTCTTTCAGTGTTTGTTTCTCAACACCATAAAAAATCCCCCTAGCATTTATATTGAAAAGATCTGCAAATGCATGTTCTGTCTCTTTAAGTACATGATCTCTTTTCTTGTATCTCTCGTCTACGCAATCAACAACCTTCACTTTTACAACCTTGAACTCAACTGCAAATTTCCTTCCAACAAATACCCTAATTCACCCATGGAAACGCTTCCACTCACTTCTTACCAGTTCTTGAAAATCTTCCTCCTCAAGCCAGATTGGGTTAAACTTGAAAGGGCTAGATCGATTTTCATCTCTTAGCTCCAATTGAAAGAAAATTGGGTTATGATCTGAGCTCTGACCTGAGCCCACCTAGGTTCTAATATTATGAACCCTATGAAGTAATAATTCATCGCTAATAACCTATCCATTCATTTTGGCACTCTTGCAACTGTCAACCTATACCTTACGCATTTAGATATTTCTTTTAAAAATATTTTTTTATAATTTTAATAAATTAAATCAAAATTCAGATATATAAAAATTAAAAATTTAGAAAATATATTAACGATGAGATCATTTATATATCTCATCTCCTCTTCCCATCACATCCATTCATCCATTATGTATGTAACCCTCCTTCAACATTATATATGTAAACATTTTTTGGTTAGACCTTCCTCCCTTCTCCTTCCGCTTACAGTACTATCCTTCCACTCTACCTTGCACTCTATGTAATACATAGTCCTGAATGCTCACACAGTTCTCCCTTTCATTCATTACAAGTTACCCTTTCTCATTTACTTCATTTTGGGTAGTCCTTCTGCTTACAAGTCGTAGTCTGCATTGTGGGGAATGAATTGTTTTCAAAATTTGTTTCTAGTCCCATCTAGGAGAATAGGTTTACAATTCCTTTGAGCCTACATATCAAACTATAGTTATCATTTTCTAAACACACAAAACTAGGGTATACACCTTGTCTTTCACTACTCTTATTTCTAGAAGCCTGCAATAACACCTCCAAGCACCCACCCTCCCTTTTTGTGTCCTCCACTGGTGTTGTTGGGTACTGCAATGTGCATTCTTTATTGGAAATGTTCTTCCAAGTTCCAATATGCCAAGCCTTGCACCCACTCCCAACCTTTGGGTTTACACACTTCTCTCTACAACTTTTTTATTTGGTTGCATCCAAGAGGATAGAGTATAATTCACCTTCATAGCCACATTTGCAAATATTCAACTGACTGTTACCCAGAAGATGGGTGATCCCTCCATGTAGTGGAAGATGGGAAATGCCTTTCATTTCCCCATTGAAAAGCTAGATGACTGAAATATCTTATTGTTTTTTAATAGTCTCATGGCATGAGTATACAATAGGAAGGCAAATGATTATGCATGGTGTAAAAAAGGTGAATAAAAAATTATTTTCTCAAATTTCTTTGATTAAATTTTTACCCTCTAGAAAAGGCTAGGTCACTAGGTTGAAGAAACAATGGACAAATTTCCTTGAATTTTTCTTTAATAGAAAATAAAATTCCTAATATGGAGAAATAGAACCTTCAAGCACCCACCATCCCATTTTGTGTCCTCCATTGGTGTTGTTGGGTACTGCAATGTGCATTCTCTATTGGCAATTCTCTTCCAAGTTCCAATATGCCAAACCCTGCACCCACTCCCAACCTTTGGGTTTACACACTTCTCGCTCCAACTTTTTTATTTGGTTGCATCCAAGAGGATAGAGTACAATTCACCTTCATAGCCACATTTGAAAATATTTGACTGACTATTATCCAGAAGATGGGTGATCCCTCCATGTAGTGGAAGATGGGAAATGCCTTTCATTTCTCCATTGAAAAGAAAGATGACTACAATATCTTATTATTTTTTAATAGTCTTGTGGCATGAGTAGACAATAGGAAAGTAGGGGATTGTGAATGGTGTACAAAAGGTGAATAACAATTTTTTTTCTCAAATTTATTTGATTAAATTCTTACCTTCTAGAAAAGGATAGGTCGCTAGGTTGAAGAAACAATGGAAAAAATTCCTTAAAGTTTGCTTAACTAGACAATCAAATGCCCAATAACAAGAAATATAATGTTCTAGATAGGAACAAGGTCGAAACAAATGTTTCTCATAGCTTCTAGTAATTGATAGTTTAACTCTCCTTTCAGAACATGACATTGTGTATAAGTCACACTAGTCTAGATGGGGCTTCTTAGTACTCCATGATACCCGTAGTTGTCGCTTCCTTGTCATTTTTGGCAAGGTCAACAATAATACACACTTTTGTAGTCTCAACACATGGACTAACTGGTACTTTCAATTCTTCCTTCTTCCATTAGATGATGAGACATGAGTTATCTATCATAATTTTTCAAACCTGTAGGTTGTGGCATGTTTGCCAATAAATTTAAAATGAATTATTACCTTCAAAAACTCAAATTATATGTAGTAACTATTGTGTTCGATGATGTTCTTCTTGGGACAATTATAGATGCAACGATGCTTCTATCATTCTCTTCTAGTTCTTTCTATTTTTGAATGGTTTGAAGATAGCTTTGGTGATACATTAGTGACACAGACCCCCAGACCTGCAGGTTGGGATCCGCACAGGATCTTTTCTTTTCTGGCCCCTAAGAGCTCGACTGGCTCTTCTATTTCCCTTTCGGGAAATAAACACCCACAACAAACCTTGAGGGAACCCCTCTTTTATTTTGAGATACCATATTTCATGATTTTTCAAATCCCATGGTCGAGCGCCTTATCTCTTCGACCTCTGAAACCTGAAATACTAATACTTACCTTTCCTGATGTCAATTTTGGCTTTTCGGCTTTCGTGAATTCGAGAGTTGCGATGACGTGCAATATGTTCTCTCGACCCCTAGAGTCCTGAACATCTGACTTTTGATTTACCAAAATGCAAATGTTCTGGTCCTCCCTTCCTCTTCACGGTTTCAGGATTTCAACCACTGAAAAGCGCTTCCACTATGTCCTTGGGGCTCTCGAAACTCCGAACCCCGAAATGTCGAAATTACGTCTCCTGGAATCCTTTAAAACTTTTGCGTACTGGGAGTTTGATATGCTAAGGATGGAATACTCTATCACCTCTGTCTTTCGGTCTCCAAAGTCCTGAAATGTCGAAATGGTACTTCTCCTCGTTGCTTTCACGAACCTCGTCAGGAAGTCTCTTGTCCTTCCATGTGTCGCCTTCTCCTTGTTTCTGGTTTTCAGGTATTGGGAGTTTGAAACTCTCGACCCCAACCTTATGTCACTACAATCCCTGGTTTCCCAAAATCTGAAACACTTATACTTGCTTCCCCTTACTCCCACACACGAAAAATTCTATTCGCATTTCGGGGGTTTGATCAGCCAAGGTTTTGGCTTACACTTCGGACTCTCGAACCTCGAAATGCCAAAATGACCTGATGTCCCAATAAGTCAAGATCATTGGCCCCTTATCTGCCTTGCAACTCCTATAGATCCTATGGTCCTCGCTATTTTGGGAGTTCTCCTTGGAGAACCTCGACAGTCCAAATTATTTCTTCAAGAACCTCTTCTCTGAGTCACCTCAGTGATCTTCTTCACTTTGACTTGGCCTCTACATGATGACCAAAACTCCTCTCCTGCTCTTCAACAATTTGAAAGTGCTGACCCTCCTAAGTTTCCTTTCACAAACTCAAGTCTCCTAAAAGACTTATGCATGCACTCCTTGCGACACTTCTTCAAATATTCTTAAATATTTGAATCTCTTGACTTTGTGCAACTTTGCAACAACATTTCTTCAACCTCTCAACCTTAGTCTATGTGTTCTAAGGTCTCAACCAGCCTGCGCACACCTTGCATGGATTTTGTTCTTGTCTTGCACTTTAGTTGAAATGAGAACAACGGTATCCCTCCTGAGCTTTCAGAGATGAACTCTGAACCCATCAACGCACTCCTTGCGGACGCTTCACTGCACTCCTTACAGGAACTCTAACTCAAGAAGAGAAACAATTGAAACTCATTTCATTACTCTCTTAGACTTCAAACACTTAACATGAAATCATACATACATATCATAAAAGCAAATTCACAACAGAAAGAGTAAAACAACCATAAGCATAGAATTCAACATGTATACACAGAAAACATCAGAACCCCATGAGTCTGAATCAAAGCTTCATATATTTATTTCAAAACTTCTATACATGGATTCTTCTACATAGCTCTATGCTACAGCTTTTCTCTATGCTCTATTATATTCTTGATAATGTTACAATGATACAAGATGAGGGTGTCTATAGTCAGTTTTCCCTCTAGCTCCTAAAACTGTCTAATCTAGAATTTAAATCTACCTACTTTCATTAACTATGCATAAATGCCTCTACACATTACAAATGAGAGAGAATCACTCAAGATCTGTTTACAATATGGAAGTATGCCCTTCTTAACTATTACATTAAAGTCTGCGCATCCAAACTTTCAAAATATTGCAAACAATTTTCAACATGTGCCAAAAATGTGATGGCACTCATCCTTGCTATCTTCCGCCTCCACACTTGCTTGTTGCTGATGATGCTCCTGCATCAATTAGGGTGAAAATACAATTTTTTTTATCTGCATAAAACATATCTACTTTATATAACTGCTAGTCAAAAACTCTAGACATTGAGATTATGTAAAACGAAATTGGAAGAATATTCACTTAATTCCTATATTCTTTTGCACTTATACTACATATCTATATATTCTACCCAATCCACACATTACCATTCATTTTAGAATGAATCATAGTATGTTCGTTAAAATGTACCAATACATCTTTGACCATGGTAAGGATTGCTGAAAACATTATCCAAAAATGATCGGAGGGTAATACATTGTGCCATGTTGTAAAAATGGACAATGAGATCAATCCTAACTAGAATACCCCTAAAGAAGGAAAAGGGGAACGTCGAAAGGTATTACACATGAAAAGAATAAACTTAATAAGAACCAATCTCATATAAAGTCGTGTTGAGAAGTGAATATCATACCATGCATTAAGATTAAAATTGGGAATGAAACTAAAGAAAAAGATGTGAAATGTATACATATAGGATCCAAACAAATTAAATCATCTTATAAATGTATAGATACCTTAGTCATAAGCCTCTCACTTTAGGTTTGAGGGTGTAGAGTGCACATTTCCATTGGGCTTGGGTTGACCTGTAGGAACCGAATGTCATTTTAGTTCCTTAGATGGCTCCACTAATCCTTTGGAATCAAAAGCAAAAAATTGATTTTTCACTGGTGGTGTAGAATTTGAATATGGCCCCCAAGTGACAACTTTTGTGAACTAGCTTGTTTTTTACACATCTACCGAACAACTTCCATTCAAGGTGTTTCCATTATGCCAATTTAAAATTACCAATCTTAAGTCCCCAAAAAATATTGGTGGAATTTCTTATTTGTATGATATAAGAGGCTGGAAATATTCTAGAGTGAGGGGTTGTTGATAGATAGGACCAGTGTAATACAACTATTGAGCAAGGAGACCTAGAGCCCCAAACATAGATCCAAGAAATTTTGTATCATTACATGGACCATGCAAGGGATACCATGCCTTTGAAAGAGGCATTAGAGCTCACAAAAGGAGAAAACACAAGCTAGTAAATGATCTCATTGCAACCCAAAAGGAGATCCCTTAGGTTGAAATAAGATTTGCACATGTTTAAAGAGATGGCCACTAAACTGTATGAAAGGGTTGTAATTTTTGAAGAGGAGCATTTCCATTGGTGTAGTTGTGGGAGACCCCACCCCACCCTCATACCCATATATGGGATTGTAATAAATTTGGAAAAATAAATTTGGCTTGAATCCAGGGATAAAAAAAAAGTGTTGGTCTTGCTGGAAAAGACCAAGGAAAAGGAAAATTTAGTAGAACTATAAATATAAGAACTAGAAAATGCATGTGATATTAAGTAAAATCTAACCAATCTCGCTTCTTTTATTTAGTGTCAATGTTTAACCACAGTAGATTATCATCATATTTATGCCATAAACTGTAAATTCAACCATGATAATGTGAAGTTTAGCAACATTGTGAAGGATGGTGATAATATTTATTGTAGTACCTTTTTGAAGTGTCAAACGGTTCGAACCCCAAGTATCAATGTTAGCATTTAGGGAAACAAAGTAATATCATCCAAAGTGTGTTGAATTATGTTATTCAACAAAGATTACAAACATGTTATCTTAACCATGAGAACATGTATTTAGGATGTGATATTAAGCTATCAACGATGCTCAGGAAACACCATAAAATTTCCAAAAATCAAGAAAAACTTGCCATCATTTACTCAAAATAGATTACAACCAAAGATTCTTAGGGAAGATTTATCATTATTTGAAATTAGTGTTCAAGGTGACCCAAGCAAATGAAATTATTTGATGCATCTACAGTGCCTAAGAATCAAGAAATATATGAGTACTCGAAGAACATGTACCATGTATTTAGGACAGATCATCAACATCTAAAAAAATCAGAGATAAAGGGCACAGTGAAGAGTGAAGTAGAAACCCCAACTTCTGGAAATAATAAACATCAGTGTGACTATATAAGTAAAGTGCACGAGAAGTGGAGTACTTAACCATTCAAGTGTCTTAGATCATGCATTAATAATGTTACCATTCAAATCTGGAAAGAGACCATAAATTTTCACTGACCAAGTGTTGAAACCCTTAAGAAGTTAGCTTTGAAGACCAATTCACTCCTTAATATATTGCATCGATTTGTTAGGGGATATATTTAGGATTATGTGTGCAAATCACCAACAAGGAAAACTTCATATCTTAACACTCATTATGATTTATTTGTTTCGCTTGTCCACAAATCTTGTAACAGAACAGAGTTGAAGGAAAGATAGGAAGAACTCAACACTCAAATGATAACAAATATTCCAAGCAGATAAACTTTAACACTTGGAGGCAACCAAAGTGATGATACATTATGAGAATATACCTATGAGTCTTTGGGCGGAGTTATCCATGACAGTTGTGTATGTTCCAAACAAGAGTCCTCATCAGATTTTGAAGAACATGACTCCCAAAGAAGATTTCACTGGAGTGAAGCTTGAGGTTGGACACTTCATGATATTTGGGTGTCTAGTATACATTCATGTACCCAAGGAGAAGAGGACCAAGCTAGAACCTTCCATAAGAAATATTACATTTGTAAGGTACAATGAATATTTGATGGAATATCAGATATACATCCCTGATTAGAGACAGGCCGAGATTAGCAGAGATGTCACCTTTGAGGAAGAGATAGCCTTTCGAAGATCCATAGAATATCATATGGATATTGACAGTGAGAAGAATGAAGAGACAACACCTTCTCCACCTTCAGTAGTTCAGAGGGAGACAATTATTGATCCAGTTGATCCCATAGCTCCAGTTGATGTTCCCAAAGACATTGCAGTAGGGCATAAGATGCCTACTTGGGCTCAACAAACTTTGTAGGAGGAAAAGGGACATGCATCTCCTTGTGGTACATTCCGAGAGAGCAAGAAACCAGAGAGATTTTCGAGCTATATTTCAATTATGAGCCACATCATTGATACCAAGCCTTCTTTCCATGGAGAAGCAGTAGGTCAATAAGTTTTGCAAGATGCCATCACTGAAGAGTATCATTCCATCATGAAGAATGATGTGTGGGATATTCTTCCAATACCAGTAGTTAAGTTTGTAGTAAATTCCAAGTGGATCTATAAGATCAAACATGTAGCTGATGGAAGTGTTGAGAAGTATAAAGTGATATTTGTGGCTAGAGGATTCTCTCGAGTGGAGGGAATAGATTATGAGGAGACATTTCCTCATGTTCCCCATTACACTTCCATCCGTACGATCATTTCCCTAGTTTCATCCATGGGTTGGAGACTACATTAGATGGATGTAAAGACAACCTTTCTCAATGGTGAGATTGAGGAAGAAGTTTACATCAAGCAACCAAATGGATTTGTGACACATGAGAAGGAGTCTCATGTATGCAGATTGAAGATAGCCATGTATGGACTAAAGAAGTCACCTTTTGGGTGGTATGAGAATATTGATGGATACTTGATGAGTTTGGGCTTCATCAAGAGTGTTGTTAATCCTAACCTATACTACCACATTGTTGGTGACGAGTGCCTGATTTTGGTCTTGTATGTTGATGACTTATTCCTCATCAATTCAAAAAGTCTTATTGATGAGTGCAAGCATGCATTGACCTATGAATTCGAGATGAAGGACCTTGGTATGATGCACTACTTCTTGGGACTAGAAGTATGGCAGAATATTGATGAGATTTTCCTGAGTCAAGTAAAATATACATTCAATATATTGAATAAATTTAGGATGAAAGACTATAGATCCATGCCTACACCTATGGTGATGAATATGAAGAAGATGAACAAGGATTATTTCGATTCAGGTGAGATTGATCCATATATTTACAGACAACTGATTGAATCATTGATGTATCTGGTTAACACAAGACCTGATATATGCTATGCAGTGAGTGTGCTCAATTAGTTTATTAATCAGTCAAGACAGACACACTGGATAGCAGTGAAACATGTGTTGATATATCTACGAGGCATAGTTGGTTATGGACTGAGATATGCCTTCGGTGTAGACATGAAATTGTAGGAATATGCCGATGCAGATTGGGCAGGGAGTGCAGTGGACTAGAAGACCACATCCAGTTGTTATTTTACTTTGGGTTCTGCCATGCTTTCTTGGTGCAGTAAGAAAAAAACTTTTGTGGCTTTGAGTACCTCATAAGAATAGTACATTGCATTATGTGTGGTAGTCCGCGAAGTAGTGTGGCTTCACAATCTCCTTCCAGACTTATTTAGTCATGAAATGGATTCCACCATTATCCATTGTGATAACTAGAGCTATGTGAAGCTCTTGAGAATCGTGTCACTAGTAAATTTGGGTCATTTTGTGATGGCTCTTTCGACGCTCTTTCGACGTTATGTTGTGGATATTGTGACAAATATTGGGTCTCCCAAATGTTGCTTCACATGCCGTGGCAAGTGAGAAGAACCTGAAAAAACGTCGCAAGAGAGACGAAACAAGGAAGTTGCCACATGAGTGAAAAAGAAGGGATACCATCACATGAGTGAAAAAGAATGGATATCGTCGTAAGAGCAACAAGGTAGGGAAATCGTTGCAAGCACAACAAGGAAGGGAAATTGTCACAAGAGAAACCATGAATGGAAATCATCACAATAGCGATAAGGTAGGGATATTGTCGCAAGAGAGATAAGGTAGGGACATCATCGCAAGAGAGAAAAGGTAGGGAGATTGTCATAAAAGAAACAAGCTAGGGAGATTGTCGCAAGAGAGACAAGTTAGGGAGATCGTCACAAAACCGACAAGGTGAAGAATGTTGCATGAATCAGCTATCAAAGTCATCCTCACAAGAGAGACGATTGTAAGGATTCTTGCGACGAAATAGCTATACTATCAATGAATATTTTTCCTCGATAGTATAGATATTTCGTTGTAAGAACCCTTACAGTCATCGCTCTTATCACGACATATATTTATTTTAATAAAAAAAAAATTGATGCCCATATTATTATTTTGTTGATCATTATTTTATTGTTTGAGAAATATTTCAAGAGATCTTATTATATGTTTATGATATATGTTTCATGAATGTGCAAATTATTTACTGCATACAATTATAACCAAAATTGTACAGTCTCTAAAAAGGATTTTTGAGAAAAAAAAATTGCCAAACATCTATAACATTCATTAATAAAAATTCACTAATAAAACACAAGTCTACTAATAAGTAATTGTGGTAAATGTAGTCAATTAAATAATTTTTGAACATCTTATTTCAAACTTCCAACAATATAACCCTAATGGCATTGAGGAAAATGTTGAACTTTGTCTTTAAAACAAAACAAATGAAATAAGAAAACCAAACATCTTATTTCAAACTTCCAATAATATAACCCTAACTATGTTGAGGAAAATGTTAAAGATTGGATTTAAAACCAAAAAAAATGAAATGAGAAACACCAATGTCATCAGAATAGAAGCTAGACAAATTTGTCTAGAAATAAAACCTAGGAGATTTTTCAAGGAAAAAAAATCCTTAACAAGAACACCCAAATTTGCACAAAGCATTGAGCCTAATATAGGCAATTGATAATCCCTAGAACCCCTACATGTCTAAAAACCATGCAATATCCAATGAAATTTGTTGGAAGACAAACCTGCAATGACAACATTTGTTGGTAAATAGAAACCTTGCATCTGAAATGACATTTGTTTTTTGTGTTTTTTTTTCTCAACCCAAAAGCTAACTAAGATTTTAAAAAGGAGAAAAGAAAATTTGGACCCTATTCAAAAGGATACTTGAAAATGAAAGCTCATGTCAAAATCCATAACTGTCGCCTTTCAAAACCTGGGATCCCCTTTTACTAGAAATCCAAATCCATAACCATCTCCTTTCAATTCTACTCTCAAACCCTTGGGGAAGGAAAAGAGTTTAACCTCTTATTTCCACCTCTATCAATTAAACCAATGAAGAACACATTACTAGAGGAAATAGAGATAGACATTCTTTCTCTTCCCAAATAATTTTTATGTTGTGGAATGAACAAAGGAAACGATGATGGAATGTGAGAATCCATCAAGACAAATGAACTTTGTTTGAAATTCACCTATGATCATGAAGAGTGGAATCCATCCTCTTGTGATATTTGTATGCCACAAATCAAGTATTAAATCACTTTGTAAGTGGCATTGATATGACCTACAAGGAAAAAATGAGTTGATGTTAAGAGTGAAATTAACGTAGACCATTGCCTCTGTGTCAACAAAGTCTTTGCGCGACCTCTCGGTCTTAAGGATCGTTCACTCTATTTCATGAGTTGAAGCGGCTCTTTCAACTCCCTGCTGGAATCTGCAACACATCGATCCACAGGTCATTCAGGAACTCCCCTGTGCGAACAACACTAGGCACGAGCTTCTATCTTTCCAAGCGACCACAGCACTATGACCAAGGGCCTATCCTAAAGTCTCTTGTCAGAATCTCGCGATATCGCAAGTTCACGAGTCGAAGCTATTGACTCCTCCTTCTCAACCCTACGATACCCAAGATCACGAAATGGATATAGCTCCCTTTCTATCAGCGCCTCCCTTGTGCGACCACCGGCTAGGCTTCATGCTAGCTCCTCTCGCCTCTCACACCTTCACGAATTCAAAGGTCCAACCTTGGCACCTTTCTTTCCCCAACCCCTGAGAGGAAACGTTGAATTTTATCCTCTCATTCTCGCTACTCGTGACTTCGAAACTTGGAGCACCCAACTCTTGGTCTCTCACCCTACGAACCTCCGAGTCCGCAAGATCCTTTCGATCTCTACCACCTATCCTCCTTTGATGGACGATGTGATTCTTTCGCAACATCGCTAATCACCGCTTTAGGACTTTTGGGATGAAAGTACTCTCGCCTTTTTAGAGTTCTCAAGCTTCACGAATCCTAATGTTGAACCTTCATCCCTTCAACCTACGAAACCCCGAATTGGTCAATGAAAGTCTAACCTCCGTGTTGGTGAATATGCCACCTTTCCACTCTCAGATGGACGGTCCTGATCCTCTTCACGATTTCTCCTTTCGCTGCTCTTCGCGTGAGGTTTTAAACCTTGTGCAATTCTCGACAGATCCAATGGCTGTCGGATTATTTTCTCAAGATCTGACGGTTCAGATCATTTCTCCTGTGCGCTCTCCCTATACTGCCTCCTGGACATGAAAACCTTCAACGATCCAAATCTTCTCAGCTAATCCGATGGCAGTTGTGCTCCGCTCGAGCCTTGGCACTTTCTTCCTGCACTTGGAAGAATTTCAAGTGTCCAAAGGCTTCAACCTTTGTCTTCTTTCCTCTGCAAGCGCTTCTACTTGAGTCCTCACCTGTGCTCTCAACGACGTTGTTCCTCCTGATATCTAGGGACTCTAAACTCTCCCAAAGAGTCCTTTCGCTTCTACACTCCTTGCAGCTATGGCTTCGTGCACTGAAATCACTATTCCTCCTAAGCTTTCTCCCAAATCCTCAAAGGATTCTTCAGACTTTTGCACTCCTTGCAGAGTTTTTACATGCAAAGTGCTATCTCTTCTGAGATTCTCTGAGACTCAGACTTCTAAGGAAAATAATTCCTTCTTCCTTCTCCCTCAGATGGAGAATTATGATGCCCTCCTGGCAATCTGTCTTCTCAAGCAACCTATTGTTGAGTCTTTCAGGGTGTTCAGAAACCCTGTGAATATCCTTCTATGGACTCTTCTTCAATCTCTAAACTCAAAGAGTTCTCTCTTCTTCTTTGTGCCTATCTACACGTTGTCTCAATGCCCTCCTGGCAGAGTGTCAAGAATCCTCAGATAAGTCTGACTTCTTAAGAACTCATAGAAGAGTTCTTCCTCTATGCACTCCTTGCACTGGCTCAATGCCCACCTGGTAGAGCTTTTACATAACTCCTCAGAGATTATGTCTGCAACTATGTTCTCCAAATCCTTGCCTCTAAGGTCTTCAGTAACCTCACAGGTCTTCCTCTGAATTGATGATTCCAGTTATGTGCCCACCTGGCATGTCTTTATCTGACTCCGCAGAGTTCATAAGTGCATCTATGCACTAGTATTCAGAGACCGCAGTACTCTGTCATGCCCTCCTAGCATGAAACCAAAAAGAACCTCTCAATCCTGAAAATCAAACAAATCCCTCCAAATGTCTAGCATACATCTATAGCATAAATTTAACACACACAGATATTCACTCAACACAGGAAATATGAAAAAAAAACTGATGTTTGTATTAAATGGCAAATGCCTGTTTTTTACAAGGTGTTCCTGAGCACGGCCTGTAACAAGGCCTCAGCTCCTTCTCTTTCACACTCTCTCTTGTGCATACTCCCACTATTACCACTAACTCCAAATAAGATCAAAATTGATCTTTTACATGAGGGGGCTCTTCGACCTCTTCCCTCCAATCTACCTACCCTATTCAATTACATTGAATGGGTTGTCTAGTCCACCATCTGGATCTAGATATCAACCTTCAAACATTAAAGGCCTATCTATCTATAGCCTATGCACATAGCACGGCCCCATGGCTCAACAGCCTAAGACATTAAATTACATTCAAATTCAAAATGGAAGACGAGGGTTGTGCCTCTCTCCAGCTTTGAATGCATGCGTTGATGTGGTTGGATGATGTGGAGAGATGCTCCTGCATCATACTCTTCAGCTGCAAAATTCATGAGCTGCTCATGAGCTTCCTCTCTCAGCTTTGGAAATCCTCCTGGATCCCACACAAATTTCTGGAGTTGTTCATCTGCTCCATCTCTTTGTTGTTGCTACTGCTTTTGCGTTGTTGCTGCTACTGCTTTCCTTCTACTCAACTTATCCTCGCTAGCAGTCTCTACTGACTCTACCATCAGCCTTCTGATCTTCTCGATCACTTCGTCCAGTTTCTCCAGTGGCTGGCTCTGCTCATGCAGTCTCCCTAGCTACAAAATGTTTTTGCAATTGGGTAGATCATTGTGATCCCCCATGCCTTATTCATCTGCTTCCAACTTCATCTATTGGATGTGCATGCCTTGTGCTATCACCCTTCTCTCCAGGGCTTCAATATGTTCATACAGAATAGCCAAACTAATGTTGTATGCTTCTTCTTCTTCCTCCACTTCTGCAAGCTCCAAGGATGCAGTCTTTTCAGTTTCCTAGATGAAAATATTGAGCCATTCCTTGAAATGATCATCATCCTCTTATGTTTCTGCTAGGGCAGCTTCCAAGGTCTGCTCCAATGTTTCTTTGGCAGTCTCATCTGGTTGTCCTTCTTCTATTATTGCATATGCAACACAGATCTTTTCCTCCTCTAGGTTAAGTGGCAGGAACATCTGAATTCCTCCAATCATCAAAATATTTCTCTGATCTTCCTCCTTTGTTAGCTGCATCTGCTAATCCAAACTCACCTTTGAGTTTATGAGACCCTCAGATAGTCTCATCTACTCATCCCTTCCCACCTAGAAATATGGGATTTCTTCGCTGCCCTCCTGGCAGACTATGAGATCAACTGATCCCATCTTCATCAGCACCCCAGGTTGAATTAAACTTACTTCTAAGTCCATGAGATTTTCAGACAGTCCCATCTCTGTTCCCATGCCCACCTAGAAAATTGGAAACGTTTTGTTTCCCTCCTAGCAGTCTGCAAGATCCCGTAGTGATCTCAATCCATTTCCCTCATGGAAATATGAAATTCCCCAGTTGTCCTCATGACAGTCTATGAGACCCCGCAACGATCTAAACTCTTTTCCCAACTGGCAATTGGGAATTTCCTCTCTACCCTCCTAGTAGTGCTTGAGATCTTCAACTAATCCCAATTCATCTTTAGCATCACTGAGATTTCTCTCAATCCCTGGTTCACATATCTGAACCCCTTCTTCTGGTATATTGAGGTTTTCAGTATGCCTCAACCATCCTCTTAATAGGCTATGTTGTCTTCTAGCCATCAACTCCTTGACTGGCCATTTTATCTTTGTCTTCATGGGCCATTCATATACCCATCTTGACCTGGTATTCAGCTGCATCTCCAATGCAAGTTCATCCATCCTTGCATTCATCTTGGAGAGTTATTCATCCCACTCAGCTTCACTCATCAGCTTTGGGTTCTTCCTTCCAGTGTATCTATGGCCTTCAGTAGCCATATCATTGTCTCTATCTGCTCTCCTGGAAAACCTGCTGCTCACTATGCACCTTGAGTGCTTCCAACATCTTTTGTCGTCCTCCTGACTGTCTCCTTGATTGTTTCCCACCTGTAAACAACCATCACAGAGTCTCCAGCACTCTGTCTTCCTTTTCTTTCTCCCTCTACTTGAAATATACAAACAAAGTTCCCACTCTGATACCAAACCTGACGCAGACCATCGCCTCTACCTCAACAGAGTCTCTGCGCTACCTCTCGGTCTTAAGGATCATTCACTCCATTTCATGATCCAAAGCAGCTCTTTTGAATCCCTACTGGAATCTGCAACACATCAATCCACTGGTCCTTCGATAAATCCCCTATGCAAACAGCACAAAGCGCGAGCTCCTATATTTCCAAGTGACCACAACACTATGACCAAGGGCCTATCCCAAAGTCTCTTGTCAGAATCTCATGATCTCGCAATTTCGTGAGTCGAAGCTCTCGACTCCTCCTTCTCAATCCTGCGATACCTGAGATTGAAAAATGGATATAGCTCCCTTTCTATCAGCACCTCTCTTGCGCGACTGTCGTCTAGGCTGAATGATAGCTCCTCTCACCTCTCGCACCTTCGTGAGTTCAAAGTTCCAACCTTGGCACCTTTCTTTCCCGAACCCCCGAGAGGCAACGTTGAATTTTCTCCTCTCGTTCTCGCTACTCGCGACTTTGGAACTTGGAGCACCAAAATATTGGGCTCTCACCCTCCAAACCTCTGAGTTCATGAGATCCTTTCAATCTATGCCACCTGTCCTCCTCCGATGGATGGCTGTGATTCTTTCATGACATCGCTACTCGCTACTTCGGGACTTTTCGGATTAAAGCACTCCCACCTTTTTAGAGTTCACGAGATTCGTGAATCCTAATGCTGAACCTTCATCCCTTCAACCTACGAAACCATGAATTGGTCAATGAAAGTATGACCTCCGTGTTGGTGAATATGCCACCTGTCCACTCTCAGATGGACGGTCCTGATCCTCTTTGTGATTTTTCCTTTTTCTACTCTTCGCGTGAGGTTTTAAACCTCATGCAACTCTCGACAGATCCAACGACTGTCGGATTCTTTGCTCAAGATCTGATGGTTCAGATCATTTATCCTGTGCGCTCTCCCTGTACTTCCTCATGGACGTGAAAAAATTTAACGGTCCAGATCTTCTCGACTAATCCAATGGGAGTTGTGCTCCTCCCGAGCCTTAGCGCTTTCTTCCTACACTTGGAAGAATTTCAAGTGTCCAAAGGCCTCGACCTCTGTCTTCTTTCCTCTACGAGCTCTTCTACTTGAGTCCTCGCCTGTGCTCTTAACGATGTTGTTCCTCCTGAGCTTTAGGGACTCTAAACTCTCCTAAAGAGTCCTTTCACTTATGCACTCCTTGCAGCTATGGCTTCGTGCACCGAAAACACTATTCCTCCTGAGCTTTCTCCTGAATCCTCAAAGGATTCTTTGGACTTATGCGCTCCTTTCAGAGTCTTTGCATGTAAAGTGCTATCTCTTTTGAGCTTCTCTGAGACTCAGAATTCTAAGGAAAATAATTCCTTCTTCCTTCTCCCTCAGATGGAGAAATATGATGCCCTCCTGGCAGTCTGTCTGCTCAAGCAACCTATTGTTGAGTCTTTCGGGGTGTTCAGCAACCCTGTGAAGATATTTATATGGACTCTTCTTCAATATCTGAACTCAAAGAGTTCTCTCTTCTTCTTTGTGCCTATCTGCACACTATCTCAATGCCCTCCTGGTAGAGTGTCAAGAATCCTCAAATGATTTTGACTTCTTAATAACTCACAGCTGAGTTCTCCCTCTGTGCACTCCTTGCACTGGCTCAATGCCCACCTGGTAGAGCTTTTACAGAACTCCTCAAAGATTTTGTCTGCAACTTTTTTCTCCACAGCCTTGCCTCTAAGATCTTCAGTAACCTCAAAGGTCTTCCTCTGAATTGATGATTCCAGTTCTGTGCCCACCTGGCACGTCTTTGTCTGACTCCACAGAGTTTAGAAGTGCATCTATGCACTGGTATTCAGAGACTGCAGTACTTTGTCATGCCCTCCTGGAATGAAACCACAAAGAACCTCTCAAGCCTGAAAATCAAACAACTCCCTGCAAATGTCTAGCATACATCTACAGCATAAATTTAACACACACAGACATTCATTCAACACAGGAAATATGCAGGAAAAATTGTTGTTTGTATTAAATGGAAAATGCCTATTTTTTACAAGGTGTTCCTGAGCACGGCCTGTAATAAGGCCTCAGCTTCTTCTCTTGCACACTCTCTCTTGTGCATACTCCAACTATTACCACTAAATCCAAATAAGATTGAAATTGATATTTTATATGAGGGGGCTCTTCGAGCTCTTCCCTCCAATCTACCTACCCTATTCAATTACATTGAATGGGTTGTCTAGTCCACCATCTGGATCTAGATCTCAGCCTTCAAACATTAAAGGCCTATCTATCTACAACCTGTGCACATAGCACGGCCCCATGGCTCAACAGCCTAAGACATTAAATTACATTCAAATTCAAAATGGAAGACAAGGGCTGCGCCTCTCTTCAGCTTTGAATGCACGCACTGACGTGGCTGGCTGGCTGACTGACTGACGTGGAGAGATGCTCCTGCATCATAAATAATTGCCACAATGAGTGCATGCATTCCCTCGATGACCATGTGGAAGATAGCACATTGGCATTTAGTCTGCAAGTTGGATTACCACCCTTATGTGGCCATTACATGGTGGACCCTATTTGAACCCTAAAATAGCATGAACTCATTAAGTTTTTTTCGCACATTGGCATTCAGTATAAGGACCATGTGGAATATAACACATTGTCATTCAGTCTGCAAGTTGGATAACCACCCTTATGTCACCATCATGCGATAGACCCTAGTTGAACCCTAAACGAGCGTGAGCTCTCACTTTTTTTAACACATTGGCATCTGAGGACAATCTGGAATATAACACATTAGCATTCAGTCTGCAAGTTATATAACCACCCTTATGTTGCCATCACATGGAAAACCCTAGTTGAACCCCAAAGAAGCGTGAACCCACTTTTTTTAACACATTGTGATGGAAAACCCTATTTGAACCCTAAATGAGCGTGAACTCTTACTTTTTTTAACACATTGGCATTCAATATGAGGATCGCCCTTTTTTTTGTGACCATTGAGTGGTGAACCCTAATCGAATCATGAACTCTCTCTTCATGTCAAGAGGCAATTAAACCTATTCAAACCATGAACTCTCTCTTCATGTCAACAGGTCACCCTAGTCAAACCAACATTTGAGCCAAAATACATAAAAAGAATAAATCATTTGAACCAAAATATAAAAATAATAATTCAAGATACACATGCATATATATAGGAATCTTGGTAAGGGTTGATACAACGACATATATTTATTTAAAAAAAAAATGATGCCCTTATTCATAGTATTTCTATCACTTTGAAATATTCTTATGTAAACACAAGAGTTTGAATGTGGTAATGTTGTTTTCTCATTATTAATAAGTTGTTTTGAAATTTGTATATTATTAGTACAACAAAATATAAACTAAGGAAACTAATGAATAAAAAAATATATAAAGGAAAAGCCTTTATATGGTAGAGACCCACTATCACTCAGATGAGTTCATCATGTCTCCCAATTTAGAAGTCTCCACCACCATTACAACTACCACTAATGCATCACAGATGGGGTTCCATGTAGCAACTAGAGGCCACATAGACTTTTCTAGACCCAAGCCATTAATATGGTAGGTCGAAAACCTTCACCTAATTCTTGAATGAAGGGAGGACATTACTACCTGCTGAGAAGGAGAGGAAAGCTCCCTCACATGAGAAATATGGTGGCCACAAGGTGTAATTTTAGTGGGGGGGATCAATACAGTGGTCATTTAGGGCCTTGGCTTATCACTCCCACTCATACGAGGTTGGCTCCATTTCTCCCTTGCGCTCCACCACTCTGGCTTCTCTGAGAATAACGTCTGCATCCAGTGGACTCTTACTGATATTTCCTTATGAATTATCAATCCTCCTAGCTTTTCCATGCCAAGGGAAAGATGCAAGACAAGGCACGGCCCAGCCTTGTATAGTCCATTTTCCTAATAGAGGACCATGCCTTGTCCATTGCTCGGACTCAGCGACAGGAGAAACCAAGAACACCACCAATGGCATATGTTGAGGAGGAGATTTGGGATGAACCCATCCAGGTTCCTCTAGAATCCCTCCTCTTCACATTGTCGGATGATTGGCATCCCCCCAACCATAATCCAGCAAGAACAAGAGCCCAAACCACCATGGAAGAAGCCATATGTATAATTGAGGAGGAATTCCTCCATCTGGACTCTGTGGCCTCAATTCAAAACACGAACAGCCAAGTCAGGACAATGGCAGAGTAGGTCAAGGCGATGGAGGATATGGACACCTTGGGCGAGGAGGTGGAGGGCCACCTAGTATTGGCACCTCCACTACTTACAACTCTCCCTAATTTTTACCATGCTCCACCACCTTTCTTCCATCCGTAGCAGCTCAATATTGTCTTCAAGCTAAGGAACTAGATGGTTGACTAGATACACCAGGACAACCTCATGCACCAATGGATTCACATGCTCTATGATGCCTTCTCGAATTCACCTACAACTCAGTGTTTCCTGACCTGTGTGAGTCATTTCATGCTCCATCCCAGGAGCAGACCCTTCAATAGCGCTCCGAACAACATGCCCTGAGGTGCTAATGTGTAATTTCTTTTTTATGGTCACCTCACACACTCTTAGCTCAACTCTATGTACTGCAATGATGCAGATTTACAGTTATGTCATATTTTTTCAGTTGGTAGTTTTTCTTAGATGCATATAACAGTTCAGTAAGAACTCGAATCCGCCACCTGCTTTGGTTTATGTTTGGCAGGGCAGATGATGGATAGCCATTTTGACTAATGACATCACAATCTACCACCTATTCTGGTTTCCGCTAATTTGGCATAACAGGTGGCAAAATGTTGACATGTAGAATTCATGTACTCTAAAAGCTCAGTAATAGGAAACTCCTTTTTTTATTTACAAAAAAAAAACTACCACTAATGCAAAAAATTCCATATTGATCTTGACAAGTGATTTTATGGCCATGGAGATTCAAAAATAACAAATAGGACCAATGACACTTTATAATTGGTTAATAGTGAAATTCCTTACAACATAATTACTATAAAAATAATGAAACCACTAAACTACAATTATCATTTTTCACTTGCATACATCACACAAAGAACTTTTACACATTAAAAAAATTTACAAGACTCGCAGAAATTATACACAAAATTCTTGCAAATATATCCAATAAACTGAGTACACACAATTTCTAAAATCTATAGTTGTGATAATACATTGTATACACAAAATTATTGCAATGTATTCAATAGAGTGATTACACACAATTTCTAAAATCTATAGTTGTTATAATGAACTATGTTTGTGATTGTTTCTCATAACCAAATCTCTATTTTTTTGTTGAAAGAAATAGGGTAGTTGGATACAATACATCCATCGACTCATCACTAGTGCATTATCCAATTTGATGTTATAAGCCTTACAATAAGTCTTTAATCCAATTTTCCCCTTTAACAATTAAAACTTTGGAA
This sequence comes from Picea engelmannii, assembly GCA_009831015.1. Lineage (NCBI taxonomy): Eukaryota > Viridiplantae > Streptophyta > Pinopsida > Pinales > Pinaceae > Picea > Picea engelmannii. The sequence goes on from WSFP011372565.1 coordinate 29,780, forward strand.
GGATGCCAGAAATTCTAGGTTGGTTTTGCATAGTAGGAGGAATGGGGAATCATAAATACTTTTTTAGATAAAGGGTCCATTAGAGTATAGTGAAAATAATTCCTAGGATAATTTTCAAATTGATTCTCATGAAGGAAGTACAATAATAACATTAACAATTGCCTGGGAAGATTGGCCCCTTGTACCATTCAATGGAAAGTTAATAACCATTATTGGCCCCTTGGACCCTTGTGCAACCAATGGTTATAATCTAGTTAGAAAATTCTACTTGATATGAATGCATGCCATACATTATATGGGCATTTGAGGACTACACTAAACATTTTTTCATTAGAACAAAATCCACTAGCCTTCAAATAAACATTAGTGCTTGATTATTTTTCATTTCTATATATATCCATTGTTGGATTTTGCAAAGATGTGCTACAATGGTTTGAATAAATGGTAAGAAAAGCTTGTTGTCACTTGTGGAATTGTTGTTCCACTTATTTGTCTTGTGGTTTCAACTAAGAGTTTCATTTTCTAAGACACCATATGGGTGTTGAACGACATGATTATGAAGACTTGACATTCTTACTTTAGATCATGCTAAGGTGATGCAGTCAACAATAATAAATCTTGAAAATTCAATCCAAGTGAGACATTAGATTCCTCATGAAGAATAGATATTATATGTAAATAATCACCAAGAACATCGACAAATTTCGAAGGCCTTCACCTTGATTTACTAAACTAGACATATTTTCAAGTCCCAAGTTATAAAAATAAAATAAAAAATGGAGGTCTCTCTCTCTTTAAAGTTATGAAAATCATGTGATATTAGCATGAATTAATATTTGTAGAGATCAGGGTGGATATGAAAGAAGAGAAGTTTTTGTTTATCTATTAAATTGTGCCAATGCTATAGAATACCAATGTCTTTCTGTCAAAATGAATTTTTAACTCCTTGGATCAATGATTATTGTTGACATTTGGGTTTATATAGACAGTCTAATATTGGGTAGAATCTTATAAGAGATGGGTGTTGTAAATCATTTGGTTCACATGCAATTGGAGGACGAAAAACTGAAGTAGTGAAGAAGGTAGGTGGGAGGAAGCTTACAATGTTTTGGAAAAGATGGTGTCCAAGGGCTACAATCCTAATGTTGTAACATTTACTACATTAATGGATGGTCTTTGCAAGAATTAATAAACATTGAGGAGGCCAATA
>ML851575.1:6289-18251 GCA_009831015.1 Picea engelmannii
TCCCTTGAATAATCAATAACTATTTATTATTACTTATTATATATGATATTTAATAATCAATAATAATTATATTATTAATTATTATCTTTAGAGAATGTCTTCTCGATGTTGTCTAAACATAAACACTCCCTCTCAACGAGGGATACATTCAGCAACATGCCACTCTTGTCTTTGAAGTATACAAACTTCACCCTAGACTCATGACACTTGTTTGTCAGTCTTGGGAGACATCTCTCTCCCACCAGAACCGAGGAGAAACTCCTTCTGCGACTCTCCCTCTGAGCCAATTAACTCTCTCTAAGATTAGGCTCACTTTGGGTCCGCATGTAAAAGCATATAACATATTGAGTCTTTATCATTCCTTTTCAAATCACCGGGACTAGGACAAAGACTATACCAAGATCTTTCACCACAGGCACACACCTATGAGTGAATGTCGGCTTGATGCTAACTGACACGTGGAAAGCACTTCAAGCACCTCGAGTCCATATTATTCTTTGTCATGATCAAGGAAGGACTACGTCTGGGCCCATTTACCACAAGTGCACCTTTGTGATAAATGTATCATATCTCCCTTGGTCTGCAACCCAATCTAGGAGAAGTTTTTTCCGATGCTAAAACATCAACACTCCCTCTTAGCTAGGGAGGTATATTTCCATACTAGTACACAACTACTATCCAGAGACACGCAATCTCTGCCAGTGGTACAAAACCACCATAGTAGAAAAATATTTTTCACACATGGCACTCCCATGTGGACTTCTAGAGGCTACACCCTATAGAAACACTAGGGTCAACTCCCATAGTGTATGATGTCAAGGGTCAACTCCCTTGACATGTTCTCATGTTCTCTCCACATGGGACGTTGGGTTATAAGCCCAACCACACTTATCCCTTATTGGATAAGTGTCATCACAGATCAAATCAACTCAGCCACAGAGGAGTACGATCTGGAGAATGTCTTAGGAAGCTGCAAACATCAATACTCCCTCTCAGTGAGGGAGGCATTCTCTGCCACGCAAAGTCTGTCATGGAAGTACTTAAACTTCATCCTGGTTTGGTAAGAACAGCAACAACCTACTCATCTATAAGAAGGTATTGCACTAGTACTTCCTTCCTCTACACCATGTCTCGGATGTAATGGTACTTGATATCAATGTGGTTCGATTTGTCATGAAAAACTGGATTTTCAGAGATCTTCACACAACTTTGGTTACCATAATGAATAATGGTGGAATCTATCACATGTTCGAATAAATCTACAAGGAGCTTGTGAAGCTACATTGCTTCATAGAGTGTCATACTTAATGCAATGTATTCATCTTTTGTTGTGCTCAAATCCACAGAAGTTCATTTCTTGATACACCAGGAAACCATGGAAGATCCCAAAGTGAAGCAACACCTAAAGATGTTCTTTCTGTCCACTGCGCTCCCTGCCCAATCAGAGTCATAATATTCATGCCATATCATATCAATATTGGAAGTGTATCTCAGACCATGTCGAACTGTGCCTCGCAAGTATCTCAACACATGTTTCACAACAATCTAGTGTGTCTATCTCAACTGACTTATAAACTAGCTAAGTGCACTCACTGCATAGCAAATATTTTCTCTGGTGTTAACCAGATACATCAATTATCCAATCATCTATCTGTACAGAGTCAGATCAACTTCGCCAAAATCGGAAGAAGACACACTTAGTTTCTTTAGATTCGTCATCATTGGTATAGCCACGGGCTTGAAGTTTAGTATCTCAAACTTCTTCAATATCTCAACTGTGTACTTCCCCTGACTCGGGAAGATCTCATCAATTCTTTGCCACACCGCTAGTCCCAAGAAGTAGTGAATCATGCGAAGGTCCTTCATCTCGAACTCAGAGGCCAACGCATACTTTCATTCAATAATAAATCTCTATGTACTGATGAGGAATAAATCATCAACGTAGAGGACCAAAATCATGGACTCACCATTAACAGTATTGTAGTATAGGCTAGAATTGACAACACTTTTGTTGAAGCCCAAAAATCATCAGGTTTCCATCAATCCTTGCATACCAAGCTCGAGGTAGTTTCCTGATTCCATACAAGGCCATTTTCAACCTGCACACATGAGACTCCTTCTCATGTATCATGAAACCATCTAGTTGCTCGATGTATACTTCTTCCTTAATCTCTCCATTGAGAAATGTTGTCTTTACATCCATCTGATGTACTCTCCAACCCATGGATGTTACAGGGGAAATAATCATTCGGATAGAAGTGTATCGAGCAACAAGAACAAATGTATCCTCATAATCTATTCCCTCCACCTAAGAGAATCCTCTAGCAACAAATCTCGTTTTGTGCCTCTCAATGTTCCCATCAGTTATATGTTTGATCTTATAGATTCATTTGGAAGTCACTACATACAGTCTCAGAACAATATACCACACATCATTCTTCATGATGGACTGATACTCCTCCATCATGGCATCTCTCCATACTAGATGCCTCCTCATAACATGAAGGCTCAAAATCAATGATGTGGCTCATAATTGTGGCATAGCACGGATATCTTTAAGGTCTCTTTCTCTCTCGGAAGGTACCACGAGGAGCTACATATCTTTCTGCTCCTGTAGAGTCTGACGAGTCCATGTGGGTCTCTTCTGACCTACTACAATATCTCTGGGAACATCAACTGGAGGGGGAGAAGGAACCATCTCTTCTCTCACTATCAATATATGTGTGAGATCCTCTAGATCTCATGAAGGCTACCTCCTCCTCAAAGGTAACATCTTTTCTCACCTCATTATGTCTTTGACCAAGGATGTAGATCTGGTATACCTTCGAAGACTCACTGTACCCCACAAATGTACCCTTTCTTCCTGAAGGGTTTAGCTTGGTCATTTTCTCTTTGGGTATATGAATGTATACTGGACACCCAAATATCCTAAAGTGTCCAAGCTCAGGCTTCATTCCGATGAAGGCCTCCTCGGGAGTCATGTTCCTTAAAGTCTTATGAGGACTTATGTTTCGAACATATATTGCAGTCGTGGATGCATCTGCCCACAGAAACATAGGTAAATGTTGATCATGCTAAGTCATCTTGGATCACACTTGATATATTGAGGTTCCAGCATGGAACCAATGTCTTGGTTCATTCATCTAACAATTTGAGGCACGTCAGATGAATTATACATTCCCTTCTACTAGTCCATACAAGACCTTTCAAGCAGAATATTTCATGATGTTGCCTCAGACATCAACATTTCCAAGATGATTGCCACGACCTTCTCGTAGACGACCGTTAGAGGCCATTTTGTTGATCGAGGGCATGAGGCCACAATCCCAGCTTTGGACGGTATTCATTTACCTAAATAAGTCTCCTTTTTCTTCCAACAAGATGTAGACGTTTAAAAAAAAACAGAAATCCTTGGCGTCGGAACTATTTGGGTAACATTAATGTTCCATTAATGCCTAGGCTGACTCCTTCTGAATACAGTCTCATTAGTGATCACTTTCAATACCTTACCAATGATCAAGAAATAAAATCACGTCTATCCTTTGACATTCACAAGGACAAAGAATTGGATTTTAGTGTATATGTTCCAGTTCTGAGAGTGATGGAATTAAACAATTCGGGAAACCTTGCTTAGTTGACAGGGATGATACTTCGAATGTTTCACAATTCTGGATGAAAATATTAATAACAATGAATGGTCACTACAATGACAACCAATTGTTTCACATATTACAGCGCGGATCATCCAGGGTTCCAAACAGATCATTGTTGGCAATATTATAGTGATGATTATTGTTGGCAATATTACACATCGTAACAACCAATCATTTCACATATTACAGCGCAGATCATCTAGGGTTCCAAACGGATCATTGTTGGCAATATTACAGCACCGATCACTGTTGTCAATATTACACATCGTAACAACCAATCATTTCACATATTACAACACAGATCATCCAGGGTTCCAAACAGATCATTGTTGGCAATATTACAACGTTGATCATCGTTGGCAATGTTCCACATCATGACAACCAATCGTTTTCCATTGGATCACAGCTAGATTTGAAAGCCATCGTCGCTCAATCAAATTACTCATGCACACGTGGTTTGCAAAATGGAAAACTAAAGCACAACAATTTGGAATTACTTGAACTTAGTGAGTTTGTGAAATCGCTCCACTTACGTGCGGTGTATCTCTCGAACCCATCGATTTTGCGAACAACAGCTAAATTCGAGCAAGAACTTGTTCTTTAAGTTATATTATTGGCATCATTGACCAGGGATAAAATCGCTCACTTTGCATGGAAGTGTCCTCTCTTTAAAGCCAAGTATTTGCATCAATCTCATGAACCCGACGATTGAGTTGTTCATGTGGAAGATTCTGGACGTGGCCAAGGGTTTCAACGAGCCATTGGAAATATAACTGATATTTGTATATGACATAGAGGTTTGTACATTACCCTGCTGCTATGTATCATAGAAAGCTATCTCTCATTTTCATGGGCCCTCCGTGAGGGAGTCAAGCCCAGTCCTGCTCTGATACCATGTTAGTTTTTATTCATATGAAATATGAGAGATATTCGATGTATTATTACAATCATGAGTGTTCCATATATAGGGAACATAAGGTGACCATCCATGAAAGGATGTGTCCCTTGAATAATCAATAACTATTTATTATTACTTATTATATATGATATTTAATAATCAATAATAATTACATTATTAATTATTATCTTTAGAGGATGTCTTCCCGATGTTGTCTAAACATCAACAATTTATGCCATTTTAATCAAGTAAAACAATGACATATTTCTATGGATAGTCGGATATATTATTCATTCATTCCATCTATCATTATCTCCAATTTTTGTTATCGATCATTCACATCTCAGTAGAAGACTATCAATTTCAATTTGTGGTTTCTTACTTGCTCAAACATTGTCCTCTATGTCAGAGTGGCATCATACTTGTGAATGATAATTATTTCAGCTTATTTCCAGCAATTGGTTTCTATTGACCTTGTAGAGATTCAGTCTAGATCTTGGATAACATACTTCTTATAATCTGCTTGCAATAGTGATGTGTTTAAACTTGTAGAAGATTTTGTTCCAATCTCTTCCTTTTTGAGTGCTTCAACTTCATGCTTCATCATTTCCTTTGCAAAGTCTTGTGTCTTGGGAGCCTCATTCTCTGTTTTGTTTCTTTATATTCCATATTACAAATAGAATAAAGTATAAGACTTACTTTATCATCCCTTCATAGACTAATTCAATCTTGTTGGCTTCTTTACTTGGATGCTTGAAGGCTCTCTTTGACGTCTGCTCTTGTGATTGATTGTACTGGATGAAATCATTGCCTTCTTTCTCTTATCAACATTCTTCTCCCATCATTCAATATTAGTTCATTTTCCTTCACAACAACTTTTTGGTCTTCTCCTACATGTCCCATCTTTTTCAAAAGAGTCTCCTTATCTTCAGAACTATCAGTTTTTTCTACCTCTCTTATCAAGTTCTTTTCAAGTATATCTTCAGGATGTTAATTTTCTTCCCTGGTCTAATTGATATTAAAATAAGCATCCCCATTATTACATGAATCTATTTCCATGATCATACCTTTTACAAACTTTGGTCCACTGGTTATGTGATTTGAGCATTCATTTTGTGCTAGGAGTGCAGTCTGCACCAGTATGGATGTATTTTCTTCTTGTTGTTCTTTCCTCTTCCAAACTTTTGCAATATCTTTATTTTGATTGGTGATGGTATTATGTTCTTTGTTTAGTGCATACAAAGCTAGTTCACATTCTTCCTTATTTTCCTCTCCTTGTTTTCTCTTCCATACCCTTTTGTGTATTGGTCTAGAAAATTATGTCATGTTGCTTCTACAATCTTTTGTTATGTGTCCATAGTTATTGCATTTGTAACAGTCAACTTTGTAATGTAGAGAATCAAATGGATTGTAGTTTCTATCAATAGTCTCATGAAAACTTTTGGTCTTGATATTTATAGAGTAGTCATTGTAATTATTATGAGAGATTTTACTCTTATTTCTCTTAAAGTTCTTTATTCCATATGCTTTACATTCTACTGCATTGTGACCAAAATTTTTGCAAGAAAAACAATCACCGAGAAAAAGATTTTGATACCTGCTTATGAAGGGTCTTCTTGATGGAGCATCTCTTCCAAACTCGTTCTTGGATTTTTTTAGGGTCCTAACCTGCACATAGGTAGAGAAATATATTCGGATGTAATAAAGGTCAATATTAATAAGGCCTTTCAATAAAATAGAATAAGGCGGATGTAAGAAGACCTAATAGAAGCTTCCGCTTCTAGAAGGATCTTCCTCTAGATGCTTCTCTTGATAGACATATTTAGTATAAATAAGGGTCGAGGGTATGAAAACCCTAGCTTGGAGATTATTGTAACAGAGCGTTGCTCGACTAGAGGTTGCCCCCTCGAAGAGGCCCGTGAACATTGCTTTCTGAATCAAAGTGTTATTTCTGTTGTTGTTCTTATATCATTTATGTGTTATTGTGGAGATTATGCTGGTCATATTACTGTTATTCTACCATTTCTAGCATTTTATTTATGTTTTGCATACTTTTTATATCTGGTATATTACAAGTGGTATCAGAGCACTTTCCTTGGCAGAAATTGTGGAAAAAAATTTTCAGGGTAGAGACATATTCCAATGTCTTTAAGCCACAGAGATCTGTCATTACGCGCATAAACCCGTGGTTGAGGGATTCATACACGCAGGAAATACAAGTGGTTCTTAAGCTCACATCTGTTGGCCACCCTTGTAACCCGTGTTGGTACCCCTTCGAGTGGTAGCGCATCAGACAACACCTGTGTATGGATCAACCTAGATTTCTTGAAGCCCTCTTTAGATAAACTGATCGGTCCCCCAACTGCTATAGTGGCACCGAGAATAGTACTCGGGAAGATACTCTCTAGTACCTAGGTAGTCGGGTAGTACAGCTAAGGGTACAGTCTATCCCCCTTAGTTAGTGCCCTGATATATTGGGCCGAGTACTATTGTTGGACCCCATACGTATATCAGAGAGCTATAACACAAGGCAAACCCTTGTCTATATAACCCTTGAATACCTAACCCTTGGGGGACAGAAACATAAACAAATTAAAACAGACAAGATATGTTGTCGCACAACTGTGTTCGGGTTATCAAATCACTACACTTCTCTTACTGGTTAATCATTTGGGGATTTCATCGCTGCAGTATTCTTCAAACTGGAGTATAACTCCACAGGTGTAAAAAAAAAAAAAACAATTCTGGAAATTTTTTCACCATTATTTGAGACCTATTCCATTGGATTCATCTCTTCGCCCTTATCACATTCATCCATGTCATTTTTTGGCAAAAATTTTGACCCCACCCGCCCCTTTTCAGTTCACCCATCCTCATGGCCCATACTCGTAGCCAAGACCTAGAAGCTCGCTTCAACACCTTGTAATCTGGTCTCCTCGAGACCCAAAAAAAAGTAAAACAACTCAGTGCTAATGTTGCCTCCATCGATACAACCATCAATACAACTATAAATACAACCATGCAGTCCTCAATGGAGGAAGTCAAACAAGAACTGACCACCCAGCTTGAATCTGTCTTTGCATCACTTTGCACCAAACTAAAGATCCCTACAGATGACCCTTTCTCTGACGCACCTCCAAAGACTGAAGGTGAACATTCCCCCCATTCACATACCTTTCAGCACCATCACTTTCAACGTGACCTACGCCTTCCGCAGGTGGATGTGACCAAATTTGATGGATCGAACCCCACTGGTTGGGTAACCCAGATGGAACATTATTTCTCTTTATACGACATTACATATGACTTGGCCAAACTCCGGTATGGTGTTCTCCATCTAGATCAAGAACGTTGGCAATGGTGGCAATGGAGAAAAACTTCCCGTCAAGGGTATATTGCTTGGACCCAATTTGTGACTGAGATTTATGAATGCTTTGACACTAACACCAACCATTTGGGTCATTTCACAAAGTTGAAACAATTAGGAACAGTAGAAGACTTCATAGCTACCTTTGAGCGCCTGGCTTTTCGAACAGAGGGTGTGACTGATGCTTTCTTTCGAGAGTGTTTTATCAGTGGCCTCAAGGAGGAGATTCAGGCCCATGTCCTCATGGGTCGACCCTCGAGTTGGGTGGAGGCTACTAAAAGAGATAAAGAAGCACAACAAGTTGTATCCTCTCAAAACCGAAAACCCTCCTTTATCCCTCTCCCTAAACCTGTAAATCCCACTACTCTCTCCGCCCCATTAAAGATCCAAAAATTGACCAGGGCTGAAATGCTGCCAACTCAAAGGCCTTTGTTATAATTGTGATGAAAAATATTTCTCGGGCCACAAATGTAAGGAACAAAAAATTTTTATGGCCATCTCTGAGGATATTTCAGAAGAGGATGTTGAAACACCCCTTGTGTCTGAGTCACCTGAAATCACTAACATAACCCCTCCCCCAAACCCTCCCGAAGTGGAACCGGTTATTTCCCTCAATGCTCTCACTGGCTTCTCCGCTCCCCAAACCCTCAAGTTACTCGGTTACATCAAGCATCAGAAGGTCATCATTCTGGTTGATAGTGGAAGCACCCATAATTTTATTCATCGCCGCATTGCCCAAGAAACTTGCTACATCCATGCCGTCAACAATTTCCAAATCATGATTGCCAATGGTGGTTCAATGAAATGTGGAGGGCGTTGTGAAAATGTTCGTCTCCAAATCGGTGACTACCACCTAAAATCTCATATGTTTTCTATCGACATGGGTGGTTGTGACATTGTGTTGGGTGCAGACTGGATAAGGACTTTGGGTCCCATTCTCATGGATTTTAAGGAATTAACCATGCAATTCGATCAGGAAGGCCACCAATATAAATTTCAAGGCATCATTGTTGGTTCACCTGAGGTCATTAGTTCCCATCGCATGGAAAAGATGCTCAAAAAAGGTCATTATGGTGTCATTGCCCAACTCCATGCCATACAAGCAACAGAGACACCCTCGGTGCCGCAAGACCTCCAAGCCCTCCTTTCTAAACATCAAATGGTATTTTCCACTCCCCAAGGACTTCCTCCTTCCCGCGGTGTTCATGATCATTCCATTCCCCTTGTACCCGAAATCTTTCCTCCCAGTATCCGTCTGTATTGCCACCCCTTTTCACAAAAAAATGAAATTGAGAAAATGGTCCAGGAACTCCTTAATGCAGGCGTTATCCGCCCTAGTACGAGCCCTTACTCTTCTCCTATAGTCATGGTCCTGAAGAAAGAAGGTTCTTGGAGAATGTGTCTTGACTTCCGTGCCCTCAACAAACTGACCATTAAAGAAAAATTGCCCATTCATGTCATTGATGACCTCGGATGAATTGAGTGGCGCCTAATTCTTTACTAAACTTGATCTTCGCTCGGGCTATCACCAGATACGTATGAAAATGGCAGACATTCCCAAGACGGCCTTTCGAACTCATGAGGGCCACTATGAGTTTTTGGTCATGCCCTTTGGCTTGTGTAATTCCCCCTCCACCTTCCAAAGCGTCATGAATCATGTCTTTCGTCCCTTTCTCCGTCATTTTGTCTTAGTTTTCTTTGATGATATCCTCATCTATAGCAAAACCTGGAAAAACCTTCTTACTCATGTGGATCGAGTTCTCCATCTACTCTCTCAGCACCAACTTTTCCTAAAACAATCTAAATGTGATTTTGGTGCCTCAGAAGTAGAATACTTGGGTCATTTGGTTGGCAAGGATGGCGTCATGGTGGATCCGAAAAAGATTGAAGCTATGCAAGACTGTTTGCACCCAAAGACTCTCAAAATCTTGTGTGGATTTCTGGGCTTAATAGGGTATTATCGCAAGTTTGTTAAGAATTATGGAAAGATTGCAGCACCTCTCACTGCTCTCCTCAAAAAGAATTCTTTCACTTCGACTCCAGACGATGCTCAAGCTTTTCAAACCTTGAAAATGGCCATGTGCACCACTCCGGTTCTGGCCCTTCCTGATTTCACAAAGACCTTTGTGTTGGAATGCGATGCCTCAGGGAAAGGAATCAGTGTTGTCCTTATGCAAGAGGGTCGACCTTTGGCCTTCACCAACAAGAAATTATCTGAAAGGAATCTGGGCAAACCCATCTATGAAAAGGAAATGTTGGCTATTTTGTGTGTCATTGATCTGTGGCGCCCTTATCTCTTGGGGCAACGTTTCCAAATTAAGACAGACCATCAAAGCCTCAAGTACTTTCTGGAACAACACATTTCCTCCCCGGAGCAACAAAAATGGGTGACTAAGCTCTTTGGATATGATTATGAGATCATTTACAAGAAAGGCAAAGACAATGTGGTGGCAGATGCATTGTCCCAAAAATATGAAGAAGAAGGATCCCTTTTTTCTCTTTCCTTCATTGTTCCAGATTGACTCCAAGTTGTTCGCCAGGAATGGCTACAAGATCCCAAAAGTTCGCATTTGATCGAGCAATTGCAGACCAATGCTCCAGCTCCCCCAAGGTACTCTTGGCTCCAAGATGAGCTTCGATACAAAGGTTGTTTGTATTTAAGTAAACAATCAAATCTTAAACCCATGGTACTTTCTGAGCTTCATGCTACACCCACAGCGGGGCACTCCGGGTTCACCAAAACCTATGACAGGGTCAAACGTTCTTTTTTCTGGGATGGTATGAAACAGGACATCTGTAATTTGTTCACTAAATGTGATGTGTGTCAACGCAACAAGGGAGAAACAGTCAAATCTTCGGGCACACTACAACCGCTTCCGATTCCGCCTGCTATTTGGAAGGATATCTCTATGGACTTTATTACCGACTTACCCAAATCGGGAAATAAATCAGTCATAATGGTGGTTGTGGATCGCCTTTCCAAGTATGCTCATTTATATGCTCTTCAACACCCATTTACTACATCCATGGTGGCTCAAATTTTCATGGACCAGGTCTTCAAGCTTCATGGCATGCTGCACTCTATTGTTTCTGATCGTGACCCAACTTTCACAAGCAATTTTTGGCAAGAACTGTTCAAGCTACAAGGCACCCAATTACATCTCAGCACAGCTTATCATCCCCAGACTGATGGTCAAACGGAAGTTGTCAACAAATGTTTGGAAACATATCTGAGGTGTTTTTCCTTTGAAAAGAAAAATCAGTGGGCTCAATGGTTACCCCTAGCTGAATGGTGGTACAACACTTCCTACCATACAGCTACACGCATGACTCCTTTTGAAGTGGTATATGGACAAAATCCACCTTCAGTTCTCTCATACTTACCAGGTACCTCGAAGGTCTAGGTGGTTGACCAAACACTTACAGTTCAAGAGGATATTCTTTGTACCCTCAAAGAGAACTTGGTCATGACACAGAATCGCATGAAGCAACAAGCAGATCAAGGTTGCTCTGAACGTCAATTTGCAGAAGGGGATCAAGTGTTTCTGCGACTGCAACCATACAAGCAAACTTCCGTCAAGGCCGAGCATTGTTAGAAGCTAGCGCCCAAATTTTATGGTCCTTATACAGTTCTCAAGCATGTGGGACAAGTCGCCTATCAGTTAGCTCTGCCCAGTCATTCGAAGCTACATCATGTTTTTCATGTTTCATGCTTAAAGAAGGTGATTGGAACTAGGTGCCAAATTCAAACCAACCTTCCCAAGTTAGCTAAAGAAGGATCCATTTGGCTACATCTAGAAGCAGTTTTGGACCAGCGTGAGCGTCGCCTACGTCAGAGAACCATCAAGGAAGTGCTATTCCAGTGGAAAGATATAACTCCAGCAAATGCCACTTGGGAACTAGCTACCATTCTGCAGCAGTTTCCACATCTCAAGCCTTGAGGACAAGGTTGTTTTTAAGGGGGCAGACATGTTAGGGTCCTAACCCGCACATAGGTAGAGAAATATATTCGGATGTAATAAAGGTCAATATTAATAAGGCCTT
>ML851575.1:19087-37278 GCA_009831015.1 Picea engelmannii
ACTTGCATCATTTTCAAGGGTCTTCTGATTACAATCATAACCAAGACCTATCTTGATAGATGGTGACCCTTGACAGCTAAGAATATTATCTAAGATTTCTATACTCTTTCCAAACTTCAGGTTTGGGTTCAGTTGGGTGACTATCTCTTGCAATTCTTTTCTTAGAGATGTAATTTCTTCTTCAAGCTTCTCACAGCGTTGTTCCTTTTCTTTTAATTGTATTTCTATCAATTCATTTATTACTTTTCCTTCTTCAATCTACGCCTTAATCATTATTTATTTTTCTTCAAGGATTTCTGACAGCTTCTCTTTCAACAACATATTATCTTTTCTGAGCTTTGTGATTTCATTTTGATCACAAGTTTCCTTTCAAGATCATCATTATCATCTTCATGTTTCTACAATTCATTTTTCATCTTTCAATTCTTTTCTTTGATTCTTTCTATTTCTTCTACAGAAAAAAAGAGTTATGCTTCTAGATCCTCTTCCACTTCAATATCGGGATTGTTTTCTTCTCTTTAATCTGTGCATCTATTTTCTGATTCATCATATTGTGATTTTAGAATCGTGAAGAGAATATATTTTATATCACTGTCATTATCATCGGGACAATTGTTTCCCTCCTTGGTATATAGTTTATTCCTTTGTCTGTAGGAATTTCTTTTCTTCTCAGTATTATAATTTCTAAGTCTGGAACCATTGTTTTCACTGCTCTTTCCAATATTTAAATAAGGGAATTTAGTTGCAAAGTGTCCTACCTCTCACAATTAAAGCAAAAATACTCACCCTTGTATTTTCTTGATCCTCTCTTGGGCTTCCTAGGAGTGTTTGTTTCTTTAGCATATGATTCACTATCTAAGTTGTCATTTGTTTTGTATTCTTCTATACTTGTCCATTTTGACATTTCTAAGGCTCCTTGTTTTGCGTAAAGATCTTGTAGCTTGTCCCAAATCTCTTTGGTTGATGTACACAGTCCAAATTTGGATTTTTCGTAATCCACTAAGCCACTTAAGAGGGAATTCATGGCCATCCTTTGCAGCTGCATTTGTTTTTGGATTTTTTGAGAGTCTGTAACCAGTGACAACTGATTGCCAGACCTCATATCTCATTTCCTCCAGATATGTCTTCATTCTTATACTCCATATTGCATAGTTTGTTCCGTCAAATGAATTGGAATCCAATCCATGTGTGCTACAAAGATTCACCTTCCAGTGGTTATACTGTTACTAAAGGAACCTTTTTTGATACCAATTGTTGGCACACTTACTTATACTGAGAGGGGGTGAATTAGTATAAACATGTTTTTTCTTTTCACAATATTTTCTTACGATATTTATTAATGTATTACTTTACCAGCTAAAGATAACATACAATCATACAATCCAAAGTACACAAATATTTAACGTGGAAACCCAAATGGGATAAAACCATTGTTGGGTTGTTATATTGTTTGTAGTGAAAGTCGATTAAAGGTGGATTGACTGGAAGTGAAAGTCGAAGGTCAAGGTGGATCGACCGAGAAAAGTAAATTTTGAGGTCATTGACATCAAGTTGAAGAGGTCAACCAACAAGAGGTTGACAAGCGGTCACGTAGCAACCGACTGAACTCCAAATGAAGGTCAATCGGTAATCTGACTTGGTAGTCAACTGCAATAGAATCTCGAGAATCAAAATATTTGTTGCCAATGATTTGCATGGATCTGTAATCATTTCTGGGAACCTTTCTTTAGGGTTTTTCCTACTATAAATCCTATAAATAATGTGTGTTGCAATGTTGTAAAATCTAATCGCAAATATTTAGATTAGAGGTTGTTGGTCATGTAGATGTAAGTCCAATTGGCTACAGGGTTGTTCTTGTGTAAAGAAAAAAGGTATGATGTAGATTGTGTCTTAGGTGTGGACCAAGGTTAGGCATGTAAGCTTTTATTCTAAATGAATAAGACAACAAGAGAGCAATATGCTCAAGGAATGTTGGTTTTCCATTTGGATTTTGAAAGTAAAAACTATGTGTAGTGTGTGTTTGCTTTGTCCTTTATTTCTAGCTTAAAACATTCTTCCTCTCTTCTATTAGGTTTACCGTGGGAGTGTAAATTTCCTGACAAGTGGTATTACAACTTGGTTTAACAATCTTGGATCTTAGATAAACCTTAGGACCAATAATATTCCTAATTCATAGATCTTTAAAGTTGTGCTTAAAGAATGGCAAGTAGCTCGAGAATAGAGATCAAAAAATTCAATGGCCAGCATTTTGAGCTTTGGAAGCTTAAAATTGAAGATCTCCTTGTAGATCGAGAAAAATGGGCAGCAGTCTATCCCGGCACCATTCTGACAAGCATGTCAAGGGAAGAATGGGAGAAACTCGAGAGAATGGCAAAGAGCATAATTTGACTTTGTCTTGCATATTAAGTGTTGTTGAATGTTTCAAGTGAAGATTAAACCAAGAAACTGTGGGACAAGTTGGGGAGCTTGTACCAATTGAAATCCCTCATAAACAAGTTTTTCCTTAGAAACAAATTGTATCTTCTGAGGATGAGTGAGGAAAATTCATTAACTGAGAATTTAAATGTGTTTAATACCATAATAAGTCAGTTATTTTCTATGGATATTAAAATCACTGAGGAGGAGAAATGTATTAGCCTTATGTTCTTTGCCAAACTCTTGAGAATGTTTATTTGTAGCTATAGGGATTAATTCAACCACATTAGCGCTAGAAGATGTGGTTGCATCTCTATTTTCAGAATAAATGAGAAGGAATAACATGGAAGGATCGACCAAATATGCATTATTTGAGAGGTCAATCGATTGACAAAGATAAAGGAAAATTCTATGGTATAAAGTCTAAGTCAAAGGGTAGATACAAACCTCATGTTCAGTCGACGAGAAGGTGTTGTAAATGCGGTAAAGTTGGGATTATAAAAGAGACTGCAAGTCAAAGTCAATGGAAAACAATACAAGACCTGATGAGAAATAGTCAACTAAGATAAAGACAACTCCAGATAAAGGAGGTGATGTGTACCTAGTGTTGACCAGTACACAGTTGGATCAAGATGTTTGGTTGATCGAATCGGGAGCATCCTATCATATGACACCACATGGAGAATGGTTCTATGAATATGAATGATATGAAGGAGGAGATGTGTTCTTGGGGGACAACTTGACAACCAAAATTATCGAAAGGGGAAGAGTTTGGTTGATGTTGCAAAATGGGAAAAGTAGAACCCTTTTAGGTGTGATACATATTCTAGTTTTGGAAAGAAACATGATATCTATCAGTAAGATGTGTGATGCAGGAGTGCACACTTTATTTCATAAGGATACGTTCAAAATGGTCAGAGGTGTGATGGTATTAATGAAAGGAGTTTGGATTGGAACCCTATACAAGTTGTTAGGGAATGTCGACTTGATTGGATGCAACAGCAATGTTGTTCCTGAAGTCAACTCGACTTCAAATTGACTCAACTCAACTCAGGTTGATTCGATTCAAGCCGACTCAACAATTCTTCGCCAAGTCGAACCAACCATGCTATGGCACAAGACGATGGGACACATTGTAGAAAGAGGACTTCGAGTTATGCATAACAAAGGTATGGTCGAAGATTTTCCTAAATCTAATTTAGAAGTTGACATTTATTAACATTGTATATATGGAAAACGAATTTGGGTCAGGTTCCCATCTGGAGCGACAAGGCAAAAGGGGATTCTAGAATTGGTTCATGGTGATGTGTTTGGCCCTGTTTCAGTGCCTTCACTTGGTGGATCCTTGTATTATGTCTCCTTCATAGATTATTTTTTCAGTAAGACATGGATATGTTTCCTAATGAAGAAGTTAGAGGTTTTAGATAAGTTCAAAGAGTTTAAGTCTCTTCTAGAAAACCAAACATATAAGAATATTAAGGTGTTGAGAATTGACAACGGTGGTGAATTATGTGGAAAATAATTGGAGTAGTTCCGCAAGAAGTGTGGCATGGGATGCTAAAATACAATACCATATACCCCACATCAAAATGGATTGGCCGAGAGAATGAAAAGAACGTTGATGGACAAGGAAAGGAGCATGCTCAATGGTGTTGGGCTCACACAAGAATTCTAGGCAAAGGCAGTCGACACAGCAAAATATTTGGTGAATATGTCTCCTTCATCGTCACTAGTTGACACGACTCCACATGAGGTATGGTTTGTTAAGAAGCCTTCAGTTTCACATCTCAAAATATTTGGTTGTGATGAATTTTTGCATGTTCCCAAGGAAAAGAGGAGCAAGCTGGACAAGAAGGAAGTCAAGTATATTTTCATTGGATACAAAGAAGGAATGAAAGGATATAAGATTTGGGAACCTACATCAAGGAAAATAGTGTACGATCAAGATGTGATCTTCAGAGAAGTTGGAAGGAAGTCAAAGTCTGAATTGGCTCAAACAGATAATAATCCAAAGAAGGTGATATTTTAACTGAGGAACGAAGAAGAAGATGATTCAGATTAGTCAATTGAATCAGATGAAGAGGTGGAACAACCAACCCTGGTTGTAAGGAAGTCTGAACGAGTAAGAAAGCTAGTCGAAAGGTATAGTATTCTTGACTTCCATTCTGCATTTGTGTTAACTTCCACTAACGAGGATCCCAAGTCAATCAGGCAAGAAGTCGACTCGACAGAGGGTAAACTTTGGAAGGATGTCATGGTCGAAGACATGGAATCCTTGCATAAGAATGCGACATAGGATTTAGTTGAATTACCTAGTTGAAGAAATATCGTCGGTAGCAAGTGGGTATTCAAGAAGAAGATGAATGTAGCATGTCAAGTTCATAAATTCAAAGCTCGACTGGTAGAAAATGGATATTCCCAAGTTGAAGGAATTGACTTCTGTGAGATTTTTTCCCTGTTGCAAAATTAACTTCCATTAGAGTACAAATGTCTTTGGCTACAACATTTGATCTAGAAATATAACAGATGGATGTGAAGACAGTGTTTCTATATATGGGGACCAAGAAGAATAAATCTACATGAAACAGACTGAAGGATTTATAGTAAATGGAAAGAAATAGCTAGTGCGCAAATTGAAGAAATCCCTTTATGGTCTAAATCAATCACCAAGGATGTGGTATCAAAATTTCGACACATACATCCTTACTTTGGGATTTATGAGAAGAAAATTTGGTCACTGTGTATATTCCAAGAAAGAAGGTGGACATTTCATATATGTAGCATTGTATGTTGACGACATGTTGTTGATCGAAAACAACATGGACGCAATAAAGGGGGTGAAGAAGTAGTTATCCTCCAAGCTCGACATGAAGGATATTGGTGCAAAAAAAATCATCCTAGGAATGGAGATGAAGAGAGATCAGACAGCTAGAAATCTCTGGTTGAAACAGAAGAAGTTTATTGAAACAATTTTGAAATGTTTCAACATGCAGGATTGCAAACCTGCAAAGGTGTCAATTATTAAGGGAGAAAGGCTAATTGTTGAACAGACTCTAAAGGCATAGAAATAAATAGAGGATATGGCATGTGTCCCTTATGAAAGTGATATTGGTAGTCTAATGTATGTGATGGTATGCACTTGACTAGACATTTCCCATCTAGAGGACATGTTGAGAAGATACATGTTGACACCTGGAAAGGAGCATTGGACAGCTCTCAAGAGAGTATTTAGGTATTTGTGTGGCACAAAAGACTATATTATATGCTACCAAAGGACTCCTGAAAATGATAGTGAAATAGATGTATGTGTCTTTGTTGATGTCGATTGGGCCATAGATCTCGATCGACGAAGGTTGACCAGTGGATATGTGTTCAATATTTTTTATGGAGCATTCATCTAGATGAGTAAGCGACAGGAAGTTGTAGCCTTGTCAACAACATAACTTGAGTACATGGAAGCAAAGAAGCAGTATGGTTTCAAAGGTTGTGCTCAAGGATCACGTTTGAGTAGAAAGCTATGAAGATAAATTGTGATAGTCAAAGTGCAATATTTCTGGAAAAGAACCCAGCTTATCATTCCAAGACTAAGAATATTGATGTACAATACCATTTTGTTAGAGACATGGTGGAAATAAACAAGTTGTTGTTGGATAAAGTAGACATGTTGGAAAACATAATAGACTCTTTGACCACGTATATGATTTTTGTGAAGTTCTCTTGGTGCATAGAGGAAATGGGCATTGTTTCCTTGGGTCTGTGAAAAAAAGTTTAGGAAACTCCCAGTCTCAGCAAAGAATACAACAAGTGGGAGAATGGTATGTTGATATATTATTTGTAGTGAAGAGTCAAGGTGGATCAACTAGTAGTGAAAGTCGAAGGTCAAGGTGGATCAATCGGAAAAATTTGAAGTCAAGGTGATCAACAGCAATTCGAAGAGGTAAACTGACAAGAGGTTGAAAGGCAGTCATGTGGAAACCAATTGAAGGACAAATGAAAGTCAAATGGTAATCAATAGGTAATCCATCTTGGTATTTGGCTTTAACAGAATCCCTAGATTCACGGGATTTGTAGCCAATGATCTGTGTGGATCTGTAGCCATTTTTGGACGCCTTTATTTAGGTTTTTTCCTACTGTAAATCCTATAAATAAGGCGTGTTGTAATGTTGTAAAAATTAATCGCAAATATTTAAATAAATCGTTTAGAGGTTGTTGGTCATGTAGATGTAATCTGAATTGGCTACAAGGTTTTTCTTGTGTAAAGAAAGAAGGTATGATGCTGATTGTGTCTTAGGTGTGGACCAAGGTTAGGCATGTAACCTTTTATTTTGAATGAATAAGACAACAAGAGAGAAAGACACTCAAGGAATGTTGGTTTTCTCATTTATGTTTCCAAGGTAAAATCTGTGTGTACTATGTGCTTTCTTTGTCCTTTATTTCTAGCTTAAATCTATCTTCCTCTCTTCTATTATTTTTAGCGTGGAAGTGTAAATTTCCTGACAACCACAACATATTTCTTTCATAATATCATGTAGGCAGCAACCTATTGTTACAATTTTTGCGGGTGCCAACATGTTGTTACAATGTTTGCAAGCACAAGCCTGCAGGAGACACCAATCCCCTTAACTAAGCACAAACTCAGTTCTCCCTATATGCACCAACCTATAATTTTTTTATTCATGGGAACCCACCTACAGGAGAAACCAATCCCCTTAACTTAGCACCAACTCAACAACAATGTTTACGAGCACCAACCTGCAAGAGACACCAATCATCTTATTTGAGTACCAACTTAGCAACAATGTTTGTAGATACCAACTTTACTGGAGACATCAATCTCCTCAAACTGTCAATAATACCATATTATCTCTTTCCTTCAAGCCTTCACCTGCATAGGTTTGTTGTTCTATCTCTACTGTCACTTTTCACAATCTGTATAGTTTCAAAAGTTCATTTTCCCTTGCACCTCCCAGCCACCCTTAGACAAATACATTCTGATTTCTTTCATTTTCTTTCTCCTAAAAACCTATGAACTCATCTTCTTCATCCGCAACTTACTTCCACAACATTTAAATATTCCATACTTTGTTCTACAATTTTAGAACTCCACACTCTCTTGTTCCTTTTAATTTAATCATTTCTCACTATCTTGAACTAGATTCGAGCATCGTTATTTATACAAACATACACCCAAAGGTTTTTCCACATATCCAAATATTTTTTCCCTGGGGTCGACTCTAGATCCCTTTGAATCTCCTTGAATCATTCTGCAAAAAGATTCTTTAGACTCGGTCTTCAATTTCCTTCCATCACACACCATCCTCTCTCTAGACAAAGCATGAACCATGATGCTCAACAGTCGTCGGATCTCATTAAGATTCAATCTCCACTGATGATTTATTTCATTGTCCACCAAAAAACACAATACGCTCTTAGAGCTCAACAGTATTCCAATATATCATTCATTTGATCTCTACCTTCAATATTATTTAGCATATCAGGACCACATGTAACCACACCACATAGTCGATGTCCGATATGGACCTCCATTCGAATCTCATTAAGATTCAATCTCCAATGTTTACTTATTTCATTTTCCACCAAAACATACAATGTGCTCTTAGAGATTAGTATTCGTCCAATATATCCTTGATTTGATATCGACCTTCAATCATCTTTAGCATATCAGGACCACATGTAACCACAACGTGCCATCGTTGTTCGATATGGACCTTCATTCAATCACAACCATCAATCTACTTAACTATCCTCGATAACACACCATGCAAACACGATGCACAACAACCGTTGGATTTTCTTCTCAATTAAATCTCAGTTGTTGATCCCATTCATCGGTCATTAGCACATGCAACATAGCTTCAACATTCATTGATCGTTCAGTCATCCTTGATTAGATCACAGTCAGCAATCGGATTCCCTGTCAATATCAACACATAACACATCCTTGATGCATGTTCGTTGTGTGATATGGACCTCGAATTGATCTCGACTGTTGATCCAGTTCTCATACAGTTCAATCCTTTATCTCATAGCCATCATCCGACCAGGTCTCGGATTAGGCTTGTTTGTTGATATGTTATCTTGATGGTTTCACTGTGGGTCTAAGGCATATCTTTTCATACCTTCGCGGCCTATAGAATGCACCTTCATGTTCCACTGCACTCATTTTGCACCTATACTTAGATGCATTTCCAATCATTTCTCTGCGGGTCTAAGGCATATATTTTCATGCTTCCATAGCCTCCAAAATGCACCTTCACATTCCTCCGCACTCACTTTGCACACATACTTAGAAACTTTTCTAATATTTCACCGTGAGTCTACGAGACATCATGAGTCATCGGATATCTCACCCTATGGTTCATCTGATCTATGACAAGTGGAAACCTACTGGGCCATCCGATCGATTCCTCATACTTAGACATTTTTTCGAAATCTCTTGGTACTTGTTCATTCTTGATACTTAGCCAACTCTTAGAAATATTACTAAAGGTCTACAGGTCTACGTAATTTTCCTAACTCTATATTTGTGACCCCGTTCATCCGACCTATTCTTGGCGCTTAGTCAATTTACGAACTCTCACCGCAGGTCCACAGGTTCATGCTCATTTATTCAAATACTCTTGATTCTCCGACGTGCTCACTATCCCCACAATGTCTTGGTACTTAGTAATTTTTTCAAAATCTTAGCATGGGTCTGTGGGTCTACGAAATTTTCCTGACTCTATATATGTGACCTCGTCCGTCCGACCGATTCTTGACACTTAGTCAATTTTCGAACTCCTATTGTGGGTCTCTTATTCTTAGTTGATTTTTTAACTCCTACCGTGAGTTTGCGATACATCTTCTTTCTTCTCTTGTTGGCCTCATTCGTCTAACCGATCGACTCTTGATACTTATATATTTCTGGAGATATCTTTGTCCAACCGATTCTTGGTACTTAGTCATTTTCAAGATCTCATCACGGGTCCATAGGTTCGCACTCATTTCTTCACATACTCTCGATTCTTCGTCGTGCTCACTATCTCAATGATGTCTTTATACTTTAGTCATTTTTTGATATCTCTTATGTTGATCTTGTAGATAAGGTGGCTTCCACATGGACGTCTTCTTCATATACACTAGATGATGTGGCATCGACACATGTCCTGACACATGGCACTGCACGTGGACTTCCTCTGATGTGGCATTCATCTAAATGGACACGCTAATGAGGTTGTTATCATGGCACTAACATGGTTGAGCTGGCCCACCAAGTATCATACCCCAATATTTGAGCTTAACAGTTGATCTATGGAGATGAACGGTCAGAATTTATCATATTCTTGGTCCACGGTTCTCTATGACAAAAGTTAACACATTTTTCATGGTTCCATGAATCTTCATTCACATTCAAACTATGTTCTTTTACGTTTTTATTAGAATCCCTTTGAACTTAGTTTTCCCAACGAATGTGGGATACACCATTTTGCAGAAATATTCTATTGTGCCTTTAAATTTTTTTACTTCGACTTTCTTACCAGACTTATTACCACTCGGGTTTGTATCTAGTTCATATTCCAACTATGATCGCTCATATTCTCACCACCAAGGATTAGACACATCTCCATTATATGCATAGAATTTATCCCTATGTGTCGTCAAGCTTCATCAATTTGTGATTACTCTACCACATAACTCTTCACCTTCTATATCTTGTCCTACTTCGGATTGACTATTGACAAAGCCTCATAAACAAAAAGAACATTGTCTTCTTCCTCTTTCTGGTTCGACTCATATTTTGGATGTTTCCTTTGTTTTTGTTTCGTTCCTCTTTGCCTTTATTCACACATAGCCACGCAGGATGCTTCTTGGTCTCCTCTTTGGTTGTAGCAGTCTAAATGAATCCTCTGTCTATCCATGGATTCATGTTACTAGTTATTGTTCGATCCTTGGACATGTCATTTGTAGGGTCATTTTTTATTGTTCATAGTCTACCTGCCTTCATTTTCTCAGGGAGTCACTCATAAGTGACATCAATGATAATTAAATATGCATAATTTTATCAGCTCATAGAGACATAGTCTCCCCTTATCATTGACAATAGGCAGTCTCCCCTTGCCTATGATATCAATGGCATCCTTTGACATCAATGACAACACAATTTCCAACACAGAAAGGTGTTGTGGGTATTGGCAGGTTGATCAATATACCATTTGGTGGCCACACCTGTGACTGTTCATTGAAACAACCTATGTCTAATCAATTCATCGGTGATACTATTTAATGGGCACCAAAGGTGAAACAACATGATTTGATTCGAGGGGTCCACTCTTGCACAACCTTAAAACTTAGGGATATTAGAGGGAAACTTGGTCAACATGGTTTTCCAAGTAGTGTCATGTTGAGTAGGATCATATATGAGTTTGGTTAAATATGTGAGATTCAACCCAACCATATAAGGTAAAGTGGGTTGATCTTGTGTTTGAGGTTAATTTTGAGTTGGATTAGTTCCCACCATGATGGGAACTAAGGTTGTAGACAGTGTATATGGAGGTAAATTAGTTGAAGGGAGACTAACTCTAGGTAGATGGCCTTGAAGGGGATGACAGTTTCGATTCTAAGGAAGAGTAGCTTTTCAAATTAAAATATAATGATCTTGAGAAAGGGAGAGAATGTTCAAATCTAACCCATTGAGTAGGAGATAAAACATGAATGTGAATTCCTAATGGAGGAAGGCCTCGGAGTCTACGAGATAGTGTCCTACAGGTGCAATGGTTCCTAGGTGTAAATACATCTTGCAATGGTGCAATTAATATATCAAGTAACTAGAGTCACAAAAGAAAATAACCAAGAAATAAATAATCAAACACATATACTACATGGTCAGGTGGTGCAACAAGTGATATCAAGTGTGTTTGAATCACAATTTTAATGTCCTAATTAAATTTTATGTCCTATGAAAGATAAATATTATAGCTAAGAGACAATGTAAAAGCACTCAAATAGGTCTAGATAATAACTCTTTCAAACCCTTTCTACTAAATTCTTATAGGGACCATCGAAGAAAGAGAACAAAGAGAATAATTAGGGTCTTCCAAACACCTACCATGAGAGGTGCTAAAATCTACCATGGAAATGAGTGAAGGTACGAATGAGACAATTATAATTAGGAGACAAAGGGTGATAAAATCCCAATGGACTATAGAAATATGTCTCGGGTGACCTCCCTCCTACAAAATCCACCCAAATAGGAACCTAGTAGAATGGTCACTAAGATACATCTTCACAATTATGTGCAACATGTTACCTTGCCTTCAAGGTGAAATCCAATAGTTGGGGGATCTTTCGTATTGAAAGAGATAGGATTCTCAAGCAAACCTTTGATCCCAACCTTAGTATTATCCACTCTGAAAAGAGCACCTATTGCTAAACCGGTCTTGACCATATCCGATAGAAAGCATTTTAAGTTCCCTAACTAGTCAACCACTACATTTCAGATGTGAATGGTTGTGGAAAATTATTTGGATTCCTATCCCCACAACCTTAAATTAGCTACAAAAAAAAATTAGCCCCAAGTGGGGATCTAATGAGTTAAGTTGGGTGGTTGATTTTAGGCTAAGATTGGGGTCATAAACCAAGCATTTAATTAGGGATTCAAGTGTGTGTACTTTTGGCATAACCAACTTCAAAATGAAATATGTTTGAAACATAAATGATTACAATGAAAGAGAGTTGAAATTGAAATACTAGTTCAATGGAAGACAAATACTAAAGAATTGGATACTTGTGTTAGGATTTATATACAATAGATACTAAAGAAATAAATACAATAAGAAAAACTATATTTCAACGTAGCTCAGTGTTAGGATTGATATGACTAAGCGAGTTCAAAATGAAAATCTAAACTAAATAATTCAAATACTAGAAACAACAAAGGTTATTTTCTTTAACTAATCAACTTTTCCTTTGAAATGAAAGGTTTCATTAAATAGAAAATAAATAAGGATTGAAAGTTGAAAAATAAGTAAAGAGAAAGCTGGAAATTGTAAAGAAAAATGCTTCGAACATAAAGTATTAAACTAAGGACAAATATTAAGGCAAAAAAGGAAGTTTTCTCCATCCAATCTTTCTTTAATTTAAAGCAAATTAAAGTAACTACTAGAGAAAGCAAAGGTTGTGAAATAAGTGTGTTGAATAAGAAAGATGCAATGCAACAAACAGAATCCCTAAAAGTGAAAGCTACTAGGAACCCTAAGAGATCACTTATCTACCTACAATATTTCCCTAAAATTACTTCATAGTACAACACCAACTTCCTATCATCCCAACACAACCCTACAAGGAGTTTGTTTATAACAATACAGAATCAGAATACCAAAAAAAATTGGAAACTGGAGATAGTGCAAAAAAATGGCCAAAATTGCACTGGACCAATGCCGAAAAATGGAAAAAATCTGCAATAAACGAGTGCATAAAACTAGGGAGAATCTACATTGAGACGATGTAGAAAAATGGCCAAAAATTGTGTTAAACTAGTACAAAAATTTGGCCAAAAATGCAGTGTACCTAAAACTGAGAGGTGAAGTTACTAAGCTACACCTGAGAGTGAAACAATGTTTTTTTACCAAAGAACTTGACTAACACAGTGAAAAATAGAAACATATAAAACATCATTAAGTTTAAGCACTATGAATGTAAGTTATACAGGGTGAACAAGCACACCCACAACCAGGAAAGAAGATTTAGATGAAATCCCCAATGGAGTTGTCAGTCTATTAGTGGGTATTTTTCACAATGGTGAGAAATAACCCCTTAAGCTCAATGGTTGTGAATTTATACACAGACAAATGGTTAAAGTGTCTAGCAATAAAACCATAGATATTCTTGTATGTATCAAAACCTAGATCATACAAGTGTTAAAATTAAAAATAAAAAAAAAATCCTACTTAATATGAACGAGGAATTGAAATAATGTGAGATTTCCATTAACACAATGAATAGGTAAAGTAAAAACTCATGTGGATGAGCTTGCTAAAGTCATATGGGCTCCAAAACCCCTCGTTGGGATGGGCCCTTTGCTTCCTTGGTGTGCTTCCAACTCCAACCCTGATTGATAAATAAGGTAAAGATCCTAAAATATGGGATCAAGAGAAAGAGATCCTCAAGATCCTAGTGGAATTCCGACATCATAACCTTACTTATATGGATTGATATGGATGAGTCACATCAATGGATTTATGTATAGTTGTGTAGTGGATAACCCCCTTGACATGGTCTTCCTTATAGTGGTTAAATATGATTGGATCAAAGGTTAAAAATAGAAATTAGTGTTTGACATGGTCCACATGTAACTAACATCTCATCACGACAACTTGAGTGCATTGATTGGGAAAGAAAATAATTAAAAATAATGTCTTTTTGGGCAGTGTAGTTTATGGTCTTTCATTTTCACTATCCATGTGCACTTTTTTGCCATGCTTACCACTTTTGGTCAAACTTAGGAGTTGACTCAGCTGATTCTGACAAGTTTGAGGTCATATGATGGTGGAATGGCGTGGAGTATGACATTTATGCATACCAGATTGATATATTTTGGTAAAATTACTCAAAATGGTGCAAGTGAGAAATTTTAAGGTGATAACAAAGTTCTTCTCAAACCTCTACCTTGCTTGACTAAATGTTTTCCCCTCTCGTTATGCTTTCTTCTCCTTTACTTTATATCATATATCCCACCTATACCTCATTAACCCTTACCTAGGCTATGCACATCCCTTTTCATTCAATTCCTTGACATGGGAATATATAGGTATTCATCCTATTCCAAGTATACATGTAGTGTTGCACCCTTTTAAGGGATAAAATTCATCATAACTTCACTACAAAACCTATTTTCCCAATCCAAAGACAATCATTTCCTCAACTATACAGACATGATTGAACTAAAATCCAAAGACAAGAGTGCACACTCAAAATAAATCCTCACAAATGGTGAAAATTCAATAAGGTACCTTCTCAAAACACCACAAATAGTAGAAGAAAGCAATGTAAGAGTGCAAACCAACCTCAACTTGGAGAACCAAATATACTTAGAGACATGGGTAAAACTCACATAATATCCTTATTCAAACTTAATCATGTTTATGATGTGCTACAATTGACTGATATTTTCATCGAGTTTCCCTTCCATTACGATATTTCATGTCAGATGGTTGGATACCCTTGAAACCCTCATATGATCAACTCAAATGGTTGCTTTCTAGTTCAATTGGGTCAAGTGGTCTCTAGGTATTCAACAAGGACCACACCCAATCTAGTTGAACATGTCCCCATCCTCCTCCCCATGTTAACTTCTAACCTCTTCGACTTCAACTTCCCCCTTTATGATGTTACTCCCTTGTTCCATCCATGTCTAACCAAAGTGTTAGGATCTCTATCGTGGATGTCATGTACTTTTTTCCTGAGCAATGTGACTTTCTCATTTAAACCTCAATGGATTTTTCTCCCAATTTTGCACCCTTACAAGACCCATCTCTCTCCTTCAACCTTTCTAAGTTTCCCTCGGATGTCAAGTGAAACTTCAACATGGTTATCCCTTGATTCATAGAGATCCATTATCTAGACACTCCAATCAAACAAATTGTTGTATATCCTATATGTGCCCTTAATCTTAGACCACTCCTATTTATTTATCCCTTCGCCTCCCCAATCTTCATTCGGGTAATCAAACATGTAGGGGATTCAACATGTCTAAGAAAACCTATCAAGGAATTCAACCTCACATTGACACTTGGGACCAAACTATCTCAACTTAATTATCCTTCCTCGATGTTGATATTGATTACAACCTTATCCTTAGGCATCCTTGGTTGGTAGAAATGATGGCGGTCCTATGCACTTTTGGGGGTGAATGTTTTTTCCTACATGAAGGAAAGACCCATCTTTTCA
This sequence comes from Picea engelmannii, assembly GCA_009831015.1. Lineage (NCBI taxonomy): Eukaryota > Viridiplantae > Streptophyta > Pinopsida > Pinales > Pinaceae > Picea > Picea engelmannii. The sequence continues at coordinate 34,448 of ML851575.1, forward strand.
AGCATGACCTCACACCATTCTCCTTGGTACAGAATTACACCTAATAGGGTCAACCTTTGGTCTCATATTTTGTTACTCTATAGGAATTTTGTCACACAATCTTCTCCCCCCAACCCCACGCAAATTTGGTAAATCCATCATGGCAGATTTAATATGTTTTGAAATTGGGAAAAACGGTCAATTTGAGAGTGAAATTCCCATTTTTTGGGTGAAACCTACACATAATTTGGCAAGGGGATGCCAAATTGATAGTCAGAGGGTCGAGTTCAACCATGGGAAGCTAAGTTCAAAGCTCCCATGGAAGCTAAAAAAGAAAATCACATTTTCAGCCTAAAAAAAAAATCAAAAAAATTATAAAACTTTTAAAAAAGGAAAAATTATAATCTTTGGGATTTTGGAAAAATTGCATACATATGATGACGCAGACTATACTCATGATGTGCACTGAGAGGGTCCACATTGGAAACACCATGATGGTGGAAGGAAAAGGTCATGGCATAGAATTGGTGAATCAACAGTCGAGGTTGCATTTGATTTTGAGATCGAAGGCATGTATTCATCCTAGATTTGGTCAAAAACTTCTAAGTTTTTAGAGTTATGCGAGTTTCAGGGAAGTCCGAACAAAACTTAGAAGAAAATCGTTTGTCGCCGATGGATTTTTCGAAGTTCGATGAAGTTTGAATGAAATTTTGAAGGAAATCATTAATTGCCAGTGGAGAAAAGTGGAAGAAAATTTGCAATCACATATCAATGGTCAGTATTCATCTTCGAAGTTTGGTGAATTTTAGCATATCAACAGTCAAGATTCATCTTCAGAGTTTGGCGAAGTTTAGTAGATCGACGATCGAGATCCATCTACAAGTTTGGAAAAGTTTGGCAAGGGTTGAAGAATCAACAACTGAGATCTCTTTTGATCTTGAGATCAATAGTCCAAATCCATCACGGGGTTGGTCAAAAACTTCTAAGTTTTTGGAGTTAGGCGAGTTTCAGCGAAGTCCGAACAAAACTTAGAAGAAAATCGTTTATCGCCGATGGATTTTTCGGAGTTCAATGAAGTTTGAATGAAATTTTGAAGGAAATCATTAATTGACAATGGAGAAAAGTGGAAGAAAATTTGCAATCACATATCAATGGTCAAGATTCATCTTCGGAGTTTGGTGAATTTTAGCATATCAACAGTCGAGATTCATCTTCAGAGTTTGGTGAAGTTTAGTAGATCGACGATTGAGATCCATCTACAAGTTCGGAAAAGTTTGGCAAGGGTTGAAGAATCAACAACTGAGATCTCTTTTGATCTTGAGATCAATGGTCCAAATCCATCACGTGGTTGGTCAAAAATTTCTTAAGTTAAACAAGCTTGAGAATGTGAAAAGAATTCCACCAATCGTCGATCAAGCTTTTCAAAGTTCGTCGAAGTGGGAACAAAACATATTTCAAAGGAAATTGTCGATGACCGATGGAAGTGATCAGGGTTCGGAAAAATTCTACAAAGTATGATTTTTTAGAAAATCACCAATGAAGAAAATTGTCGATCGTCAATGGAGCGATTAGAGTTCAACAAAATTCTATGAAGTAAGGAATTTGTCGATGCAAAGAAAATCATTGATTACCAATGCAAAGTAAATTGTCGATCGTCAATGGAAGAAATAAGTCAGTCATCGATGAAGGGAGAGGATGATGGCATGGCTGAATCAAGGAATGACACATGGACATCAACAACCATGTGCCATCCCATGTCATCCAAATTGCCACATCAACAAAAATAGACAATTTACAAAAAAAGTCTTGACCCAAAAACTTGTTTTGGACATAACAAGAGCATTTCAACTCAGAATCAGATGAAATTTAAGGGGCATGTCCGCAGTGACAAGGGATACAAAAATTCCAGTAAGGGGCATTAGACAACTCTGCTTAAATTTTCTGAAAACATGAATTAATAGTTTTTCAAGATCTGGTTCGTGCTCAATAATTGAGGCTCGGATGAAGGTGAAATTTTTGGAGGAAGTCCAAAAAGCAAGCATGATGATACCCATTTGGGATCCTGGAAAAATTCAAAAGGGGTTGGTGTGGAGATACTCAAACAAGGCAAAATTCATTATTATCGGGCGCGTTTCATGGATTTTTTAAATCTTCGGAGGAGGAAGAGGGACCTCAAATCACCAATCCAAAAAAAAATCCCTAGTCGACATTTTACATACACATCAATCTAGATAACTTTGTCTTGAGGCTTTTTTTCCTATTTTCACTCTATTTGGGAGATAGCCAATTTTCGCTAAAAATTCTAGTCAAAAGAAAATGTAAAAGTGCAAAGTTATCAATTCCATATTTATATAGAATTTGACTGAAGCATATGATTTCAAATATGAAAGTTGACGTATATTCACAATAATAAATTCTATATGTTTCTTATACAAATGTTTTTTTGATTCCTTACTGATTTTCTTCTACATGTAGCAAAAAATCACCTGTGAGATAAATTGCACTACTGAGAACAGGGCACAATTGAATTAAAAAATTGCAAATTTCATAAGCTATAACTTTTCACGCATAACCCAGATATGGAGGATTGTTCGACAGCACAGGTACTCCAACAGAGGACGAACACCTTCAGTAACCACTCACATAACCAGATCAAAGATCAACACAATGATGTTTTCACGTGGTAAAACCCCTACTAGGAAACATTCATGGCCCCAGCCAACGCGGCCACTTGGAGCAGTTTATTAATGCAAAGAAAAAGATTACAGAGATATTTTACAAGAGAGTTTCTCACAATCGATCATTCGGCAAATGACCCTCCATGCTCTTTAAATAGAGATCATGGACCAATC
>ML851576.1:0-11816 GCA_009831015.1 Picea engelmannii
AATCATCATCCTAAAGACTCAACTAGAAGAGAGAAAAAGGATAGAAGAAGTGGTGAGAATCCAACTGAAGGAAAAGTAAGAAAATTGTGAGAAGCTAGAGGGTGAAATGGTTTCCTTAAGAAAGGAACTAGAGAAAACAATTGATCAATTGAGTATAAGCTTGAAATTTGGAAAGAGAATTGAAATATTAGATAATATTTTCAATTACCAAAGGTCACCATTCATCAATATAGGTCTTGGCTACGATGAAAAATAACAAACCCTTGAGGGAGATGAAAGCACTAAGGTCACAAAGCCATAAGAAAAGAAAAATGAAGAAAAGCCTAAAAGCTATGTTAATATTCTAAAAGGATCCATCAACAATGAAAACAATGTAAATGAAGGAAATAACGACCAGTAGAAACCTAATTCTTCTCACAAGAACAACAAGAGTGAATTCAGAAGAGTCCTTCCACCAAGAAGGCCATTCACTTTCACAACTCATTACCAAAATCTCTTTCTTGGCTATTGTTTTTCTTGCAATATTTTTTGTCATAAAGAAATAGATTGTAGAGATTATGAAAGAAGTGATAATGTGAGAGATATAAATAGACATTATTATAAGACCTCAAAGAATGATTATGTGAGCAACAAAACCAGAAGTTCTCATTATTTTATTGATATAAACTACAATTCATTTGCTCCCATAATTGATTACAATATTGAATTTTATAAGTGAAATAACTATGGGAACATAGCACATGACCCTAGAAGCATCATAATAAAGTATCCTAAACAAAACAGGGAAGAAGATGTTCTTACCAAGCATAGAGAAGAATACACAAAGGTGTGGAAAAGGAAGCAAGAAGAACCAAAGAAGGAAGAATGTTTACTTGCAATGTATGCTCAAGAAAAAATAATCCAATGGTACATTGATAGTGGATGTTTAAAACACATGACAAGGGATCAGAACAAATTTCTCACCCTAAAGGAAGAAAAAGGAGGCAACATTACCTTTGGGCATAACAATTCTACAAGGATAGTTGGAAAAGGTATTGTTAGTCTTAATGATGGAACGACTAAAACACAGAATTTATTGTATGTTGAAGGTTTAAAACACAATATTCTAAGTGTCATTAAAATGTGTGATCAAGGTTACAACCTCACATTTAATTATAAAGTTTGTGAGATAAGGAAAGCGGGATCAAGAAGATTACTGGAAAATGAAAACAAAATCCTGACCAATGTATATGTTCTTGATGAAGTCAAAGGAGAAAAATGTTGTATGGGGAAATTAAATGAAAGTTGGTTGTGTCATAGAAGGATGGGTCATATAAAATTTGACAATCTAGTAAAACTCAACAAGACACAAGCAGTAAAAAATATGTCAAGGATATCAAAACCTACTAACACTATTTGCAAGCCATGTCAACACGGGAAGCAGACGAGACTTAGTTTCAAAAAAAAGGAGTACTCAACATCAAATTCATTGGAACTTGTCCACACATACCTCTGGGGGGAAGCAAGAACACAAACTTTAAAATGTGAGAGTAATTTTGTGTTGCTTATTGATGATTACACAAGAATGACATGGGTTACATTTCTTAAAGAAAAAATTGAAGCTTTGAGAAGTTTAAAGCTTTCAAAGCCCTAGTTGAAAACAAAATAGATTTAAAAATCAAGTGCTTAAGATCAAATAGAGGAGGTACGTTTAAATTTTATGAATTTGATGAATTCTATGAGAATCATGGAATCAAGAGACATTTTTCGGCAGCAAGGACTCCACAACGAAATGGAGTTGTATAAAAGAAGAAAAGAATTGCACAAGAAATGGATAGAATAATGTTGAATGAATCCAAACTACCAGACACCTTTTGGAGAGAAGCATTCAACACAACATTATAAATTTTGAATACAACGCAAATTAGAGAGAGCAACAACAAGACACCTTATGAATTATGGAAAGGTAGACCAACTACAATCAAATAATTCAAAGTATTTGGGAGCAAGTGCTATGTAAAGAGAAATGAATATAATTTTGACAAGTTTGATTCTAGAAAAGACAAAGGTATCTTTCTTGGCTATGCATCTGGAAGCAAGGCCTACAAATGCTACAACAAAAGACTACACAAGGTTTTAGATAGTATTGATGTAAGAGTGGATGAAGCAATACCTCAAATGGAAAATTCACAAACAAACAAAGATCCATATGAAACAATCTATAGAGAACGAGAAAAGGAAGAAGAAGAGGAAGAAGAAAATAAAGAACAAAAATAAATAGAACGCCAATATCCAAAGGAACTATCCAAATTTGTTCATAAGCATCATCCAAAAAATCAAATTCTTGGTGATTTAGATACAGGAGTTCAGACTAGAAGAAGATTGAACTTTTATTTTCTATCTAAAATAGATCCCAAGAACTTTGCACAAGTTAGTGAAGATAAGCAATGGGTTAATGCTATGAAAGAAGAACTAAATCAGATTGAGAAGAATGAGACATGGAAACTTGTGCCTAGACCAAAAGACAAGAATGTGCTTGGCACCAAATGGGTCTTAAAAAAATGGATGAAGATGGACAAGTAGTAAGAAATAAATAAATATTGGTTTGTAAAGGGTATGCTCAAGTTGAGGGTATTGAATTTGAAGAAACCTTTTCTCCAATTGCAAGAATAGAAGAAATCAAAATGTTTTTGGAATTTGTGTGTTTCACGAACTTCAAAATCTATCAAATGAATGTCAAGTCAACCTTTCTAAATGGAAATTTAGAAGAATAAGTATACATTGAACATCAAGAAGGATTTCAATTGTCAGAAAACAAAGATCGTGTATGCAAACTAAAAAAATCACTCTTTGGACTAAATCAAGATCCTAGATCTTGGTATTCAAGACTTGAAAAATACCTACAACAACAAGGTTTCAAAAGAGAAGTTGTAGACAACAATCTTTACATCAAAACAGACAATGAAAATCTGATTATCATTGTGGTTTATGTGGATGATATTATATTTTGAAGAAATGATGATAGAATGAGCCAAAAGTTTGCAGAAGAAATGAAAAAAGAATTTGATATGTCCATGCTTGGAGAATTGTCATTCTTTCTAGGCTTGCATATTTCTCAATCCAACAAAGGCATGTTCATTTATCAAAAAAAATATATCAAGGAAATGTTGAATAAATTCGAAATGGAAGACTGTGCACCAAGTTAGTACACTCATGATCACGGGATGTAAGTTGAGAAAATATGATGAATATCCAAAAGAAAATCAAACACTATGTAGGTCAATGATTGGAAGCCTACTATATGTGACAACATCAAGGCCATACATCACAAGTAGTAGGATTGGTTGCAAGATTTCAATATGCACCAAAGGAGACACATGTGCAAGTAGTAAAAATAATACTCATATATTTGAAGGTAGCATTGGACTTTGGATTGTGGTATTCAGAAATTAAGGACTTCATTCTAACAACATATACATATGCAAATTGGGAAAGAAGTGTTGATGACAAGAAAAGTGTCAGTGGAGGAGAATTTTTTCTAAGAAACTGTATAGTATCATGGTTGAGCGAGAAGAAAACTTCAATCTCTCTATTCACATCAGAAGCCAAATATATTGCAGCAGCAGTAGCATGTTGCACACAAGTTCTCTAGATGAAGAAGACACTGAAGGATATCAAGGTAGAATATGATCAACCAATCTCAATCATCTGCGACAACACAAGTGCAATCAACATTTAAAAGAATCATGTTATGAACTCAAAGATGAAGTATATTCCCATCAAATACCACTTCCTAAGAGAATAGGTATTTGAGCAAAGTGTCATGCTGGAATACATTGCCACCAAAGAATATGTTGCAGATATTTTTACTAAACCCCTTCCTAGAGATACATTTGAATCAGTGTTACCAACATCGTGTTGTTGAAAATATTTTCGAGGGTTTGGAAAATAAAATATCAGAAACATCGGGGAAAATATTAGAAAATATCGAAAAATGTCGGTAAAACTAACATATCGGAAAATATTGGGAAAATATCGGAAAATATAGTTGGCCCTCCAAAATACAATAATATCGTGATGTTGGTAACACTGATTTGAATATATCAGATGGAATTTGGGAGTGATATCCCTCCCATCTCATCAGTAAAGGGAAGCACAAGATCAGGTGGAACAACCCTTTTTCCATTGATGTTAAATGGGGGGAATTTGTAGACAGAGGAAGAATTGTGAACAAGGGGAGTATTACATAATTGACTAAGGGTTTACATCAATTACAAAGGGGGATAATGTTGGGAATATTATTTTCATTGCTGTCAAATATAGAGGGAGACTATATATTTCCAAGATGAAGATTTTGAGATGGATATTGTTGGAAATATTGTTTTTGGATTTTTGATAGTCAATTTGGATACCCTATATCTGAATGTCTTTTTACTATGAATACCTATGTCAAATGGGAGCATAAGACATATAATTGAAAATATTATTCGGATACCTTTCCAATGGTATATGGAACTCCCTCTAACTCCATAGGAATAAGGAAATATGAAAGATTATGTCAGGACAACCCATCCAGAAAGTACAAGTCAACCCAACCAATTTTACAAGTTGGCCCCATAAGTGAACGCATAAAAACTATAAATATAGGATAGATGTGCAAATTTGAAGAGAATCCAAGCAATAAGAGAAAGTACAAGTGTGCATAAGAGATTTGAGGTGTGCAAGAGGAGATGGGGAGTATTATTGGGGTCTAAAGGTGTGCAAGAGGAGTTTTATTGAAGTTTTAAGACTGTGTTATGAAGGACTAAGGTCTATGATGTTGAAAAGTGTGTTGTTTTGAGGTTTTTATTTTTTAGTCTAGAATTATGTTTTGGGAATGATTCTATGAGGTTCGCTAGGGCATGAAGGATAAATTTGACTAGGATTTGAAGCTATGTCTAGGATATGAAGCAAGGAGAGGCGTTGGAGCATGAAATTTAAGGGTATGTTGATGTTGTGAAATGCATGAGGTATGAAGTATGAAGGTGAAGTCAAAATTACTTTGTGTATGAATATTTTATATTGGTACCTATGCAGGTCTTATTGAGTTGGTGCTCAACTGAGAAGATCGATGTCTCCAATAGGTTGGTGCCTACATAATATCTTATTGAGTTGGTGCTAAGATGAAGAGATTGGTGTCTATACTAAGTAGGTTGGTTCCTACACAATATCTTGTTGAGTTAGTGCTCAGCTGAAGAGATTAGTGTCTCTAGTAGGTTGGTGCCTACAAACATTTATAAAGATAAGTTTTTTTGGTTTTCTCCCACAAGGATTTCCAAATTAAACTTTGTGTACTATGATTTGAGTTTGCATGCATTTACTGTTTTAAAGTTAATGAATGATTGATGAATGCTCATTTAAAGTAAAAAGTATATTATACTAATTCACCCCCCCTCTCAATATAATCATAAGTTCAATGGGAATTTGGTTTATTTGGCTAAGTTGAAGAATGACTATGTAGAAGGACAACTATTGTTGAGTATTGCTTCATTTCAACTACTATACCTTTGAATATTTTATTTTCCTACGTTTGTTGAGTATTAGGAATTGGGAGTGGAAACAAACCTTATTAAAACATCTATAATGTTGTACTCACTCCATCGTATGCATAATTTAGTTTGGGTCATATAGTATAGAATTCAAATCATATTAAGATTGTTGGATTACCTTCAATTACTCTTGTCACAAGTAACCATGTAATGAATTTATTGACAATATAAATACTTTGGAATTATTGTGGTTGGGAAATTGGGATAGCCAAACCTATAGTTTGGATTTTATTTTTTCCCTAAATAAATTATGCCTATATATTTGACACAGAAGAACAAGGATTCAATTGTCAGAAATAATTAACTTTGTTGAGGGGAGTTTCTTTTTTGTAGAAGAAGTTGAATTGCAATCAAGAAGAATCGACTTGCCAATGAAATGAATTGATGAAGAGATTAAACTTAGCTAGAAGAGGATCATTTTTTCAAGAGTATGTATGAAAATTTCAATATTTACCAAGGAGGGATTCCCTTCTATTAGATGTCAATAATACAATTAATTGGACTACCAATAGGCTAATGAGAATGCTCATTTTGATGTTTTTCATTTCATGGAACATTAACATAGTTGTTATTTCATTAGATTGATGAAAATATAAATGTTGGGATCATTTGAGGTCAATATGATTCATTGCATAATTTTTGGTTCATCTGATTAATGAGCCAAAAAGTGCTAGTGTGTTATTATATGAAGAGGTTGGGTTGAGTTCATGCCATGCAAAATTGTTGCTAATTAACATCACCCATAGTGGCATAGTTGTATCCATTCATGCACAAAGAGTGGATTGGTAATTTCCCCGACATTACAAAGACAACCAAACAAAACCAATATTTAAAGCCAAGAAGCATAGCCATTTGGTATATTCCTGATTGGTGATTAACAACAAAGAAACTTGAACTCAAAGACCTAATTGTCATTGCATTGTTAGTTGGTTTTTCATATGTCAGTTAAATTGAATATAAAAGCCTTATATTCCACCCAAAGCATGGATTGATCAAACTAGATTTCATTTTCATAGAGGATATGTGTTGGTGAAGTGAGTGGAATATAACTCCCTCATTTATGAATCGTCGACTATGATAACTAAGTGGAAGGAAATAAGTAGGTGAATCTATATGAATTATCTGGTCAATGGTGACACCAATGAATTTCCTAATTGGACTTACGGATCCCTAACAAATTGGGAAAAAACCCATACTCATAATAGTTCCTTTATTTACCCCAATTTTATTATTGTTGTTGTTGTTTTATTTTTCATTGTTCAAAGAATGAAAGAATCAAGAGAGGAGGTAAGTGTTCATATTACAAACAGCTTGGGTTTTAAGAATGCGAGAGACCATGTGACGAAAAGAAAGAAAAGAGGTAGAGATAAAATGAACACCCAAGCACATGCCCCCTCTCAAATAGAGATAATTTCCATGCAATTAGTGCATCGTACACAAAATGTAACGAGAAATAGGTGGAAGAAAGAAACCAAAAAAAAATGTGCAAAAGAAAAAAATAAAAATTAAATGGTGGGATCCCTTATGGGAAAGGCTAGGAAGAGCTAAGAAAGGAGAATGCATCTCACAATACAAACTCGAAATCAAAGGGATATTCTTCATATGGAAAACACTCAGGATGTGTTTCCAAATGGAAAAGAGGTGCTACTCTAGGGAACCCCATCATAGGAAGGATATATTGTCAAACAAGTGCAAAACTGAGGAAGTAAGATGGGCTAACACATCAATATCCAACAAGGCGGATCCTATGATAAAATTGGGTGCAAAAAGGTTCAAATCCAACATTAAATAGGGAGATCCTAATCATGTATGTCAACTCAAGAATAAATGTTACTAGGCCATCCATGGTTAAGAGAATAATCCAAAGATATCAAAATATCCAGTTTAGAGACTTGGACACATGAATAATAGCTAGAAAACCATGTCAAATTCATCGAGAGCTATAAAATTCAAGGTATTGTTATCAAATTTAAACTATTAGATAACATCTCATTCCAAGGAAACACCAACTATGTATGTTAGGGTGTACTAGGTCAAGGTATCCTCATCTAAGGAAAATTGGGCCTTTGGGAAGGACTCAAAGAAATCAATATCACCAGTCTACAAGCCCACAAGTAGATTCATCAACCCCATGAAGGAATTAATAAGAGAACCAAGATGAAGGTCATCCCAAGGGATACCAAAGAATTTGTGGCCTCTAAGTATTCTTAATCATCATGGAAGATCGATGTCAAAGAGATAGGAAACATTCACTCAAGAGGATATAAATCATCTTCATTTGTCTCAAGGTTGAAGGTGCATCATCAATCCCTAAGCCTAATTCATTGAAATGTTTTGAAGGCTCGTGAGAGATGGCACAAATGGTGACATGGAACATATAATTCATTTGTAAAGGAGGTTCATCCAACCAAACAATATGAATGGATTGGACACATGGTTAGTGGGTAGAAAAAGTATTCTAAGAAAGTGAAGCTTCAACATCAGAAGCAATTGATTCACATAAAGGGGATGGTGGTTGCAATCGTACAAGATCTTGTGGGGTTGTTTGATTGTAAAAAAAGGTACTTGATTTTCAAAATTCTTAAATATTAGGACATAGGTGAATGTAAGTATCTCATCCACAAATAGAAAAGGGATATTTAGTTTGACACCCTTGTTTATGTTATGCTTGAACCTAGTTAACATGTTGTGAATGTAATGGATGAGGATTGGTCTGATAGGAATTAGAAAGCACCAAATTGGAAGTCCTAAGGTCAAGTTTCGGAGGTTTAGAGTAGCCATTATAGATTCACCATCACCTCCAAATGATGGAATATTGGTTTTCCCTAAATCACTATTCATGTTGCACTATGAGAATTTGCTACAAATATGACTATGAAAGGGGAGAAAAGATCAAGCCCAATAGACTAGGGAACATCTAGGAGAATATGAAACCAATATGTCACAGGTTAATTCAGAGCAGTGAAATAATAGATCATTCAATCTCATGGTTCCACAAGAATCTCAAGGTTAATTTTATGCCAAAAAAACTAACTAAACCCATAGATAATCAAACATTAATAACATGAATCAATAACCCAAAAAGAAAAGCCTAATCCAATCTGCGTGTTGTATACCAAAACAAAAAGAGTGTAAGTTACTTTTATTAAGGTTTAATTTAAGTTTGATCACTAAATGAATATGCATGGTGTCATAAACCAATGAACATAAAGAAGTTTCCACTTAATGAGGTGTGAAGTGTGTGTGCTTGATGTGTGTATTGTAGAAAATAAAATCATGTGTAAATGCTTAAAAGGGAAATTTATTTAAAGTAATCAACAATTTATTACTTTTTCTTCTAACTCCTAATCTGCAATACCTATAAAATGCCAAACAATAGATAGTAGAGGAGGTAGGCTTCATATCTATAGAAGAAAATAGATAAATTTCCATGCATAGGTTTTCTTAGAAAAATCAATCCTAGGACTAATGCACACTTGTTTCTTTTAATAAAGCCACACATGGGGCCGTGGGAAATCATAAAAAACAACGCACGTAGAGAGAAAGCCCAAAAAATAAAAAGTCAAGATAGGTAACATGGTTATAGCATTGTGTTTCCATGAATATCGAATGGGCAAAGGCTACAAATAGAAAACCAGAGAGTAGAAATCATTAAATACAATCCTAAGAGGAGATTGAAGAACAAATGAAGCTCTTTTCTAGTATGGTCACCATTTTGTTGACAAGAATTTTCATACAAGTGCACTTTTTGATCCCCAACATCTAAATGGAAGGATAATAATATATAAATCATATTTTACTTCAATAATCTAAGAAAATAAGAAATCAACTAGGGATTTGGTGTAGAAGGGGAAAGAAGAATCTATAACTTGTACTCCTTGATGGATCTTCTAACCTTGAGAAAAATATTAAGAGGATGAGTTCTATATCAAAGGATATTGCACATGAGGTTTAAAAAGAACCTTCCCTACTCTTCAATAACAAAACCCTAAATCTCATTTGTAAAACTAAGTGAAAACCCTTCTAGATATACTTGATCAATTCAATGAAGTAAAGAAAAACATTCAAGTAACGACATTGAACCAAGGACAAGTAAATATAAAGGGGGAGGGGAGGATAAAGGATATTATATCATGAGAAAAAATCTCACATCCTCAAATCCATACCTTTGAGAGGTGATATTGCTCCAATTCCTTTATCCTCAGGTTTATTCCTCTTCAATATTTTCCTAGTCCAACGATTTTGAATTATGTCCACCCATAATCATCAAATGGTTCTCCAAACTCCACAAGAAAATTGGGAAAGTGAATAAAAAAGTGTGATTTGGGCATTCCTTTCTATGAGAAAAAACACAATCTAAGATCTCTTCATGAGTCTCCAAGATCAAATAAAAAGCTAATACCTACCTATCAATCCCATGGGAAGTAGGGATTTTTATAGTCTTCTTATCCTCTAGGTTTTTAACATGAAGAAAGGGTCTGCAAAATAAAATAATCCTAATATATTCACTCTTTGGCTACATTAACAGTGATCAAAATGGACCAAATCAACTATGGGATTCACCTTGATCAACTTTAACCAAGTTTTTTTTTTTAAGGAAGGGGGGGGGCATGGGTTTTAGTGTTGTTGTTATACCCTATGAACAACTTTATAAGGAAATATTGTATCCATCAAACCGTATGTGCAACTTTCAAGGAAAAGGCTATGCTCAACAACAAAATCAAGGGCATTGCTTAATTTTACAAACCTTATGGGAAAAATTAGAAGTTAGAATAATCGATACAAAATGGACCACACAATAATTCACCTCATGGCTAGGACTGCTTGGTACATGCAAGATAAAGTTCCATGATAACATTAGGAAAATATAATACTATGGTTTGTTATATTTGCTTCAATATCCAAAACCCCAATGTGTTTGTTATTTCCATAGAAATTATTTGTCCCTCATGTACTTTATCATTGGAGCACATAACTTGTTGAACCTTGAAATAAACTTCCTATAAAAAGTAACAATCGCATGAAAAATCCTTACCTCTATGACACTACGAGGTTTTATTCACTCCCAAGATCAATTTTACCTTCTTTGGATCCATTTTCAATCCATATTTTAACACCATAAATTTCAAATATATCATGTGTTTTTTTTAAACTAATGTTTCTTAAAATTAACTTGCAACTACTCACTTTTAACCACTTGTGGCACTTGTCTAATAACTCCAAGGTGATCTTTTGTATCATTGTTAAAAATCACAATAACATCTAAGCATAAAAGCATTCATACTAACCACTCGCATAATCCTTCTTTGGTTCTAAATGTTGTCTTCAACTCATCCCCTTCTCAAGTCTAGATCGGATGATATCCATTCTTTAAATTTATCTTGTTGAAATATCTGTCACCACTCGGAGAACACAACAAATCATTCATTCTAGGCATAAAAAAATATATACCTAATGGTTATCTTGTTCAGTGTTCTAGAATATATACATATTGTCCATTGTCCATGTTTCTTTGGCATCACTAATTTTGGGACTACATATGAACTAAGCATTTCCCTGATCAAAATTTTCTTCAAAAATTTAGCTACTTGTTAGTTCAATTATTTACTCTCCATTGGATTCATTCTATGTGTTGTTTGATTTGGTAATGTTACTAGCAAGATCAAGTGAATTTCATCACCAATTTTCCTCCTTGGTGGTAATCCTTCAGCTTTGTCACCCACTATCTTATTGATTTCTTATAATAGTCTAGACACTTACTCTTGAATTTTGTTTTCTCCTTTCAACTCCATCACTTACTCTCGAATTTCGTTTTATCTTTTATCTCCCGCAAAAATTCACTCTCATAACAATAAAATTACTTTGGGACCTTCTTTTTTTTAATGAAACAACTCAAATGTTTGTCCATCCATGGTTATGTTATTAGTATTCATCTTCCCATAATGTATTACATGTCTATTATACTACCAAAACCTACCCAACAACACATGGCATGCATCCATAGGAATTACATCACACAAGATTTCATCTTTGTACTCTCCATTATTAAAACTTACCATTGATTGCTCTATTGCCATTACTTCATGTCCTTTTTGAAACCAAGAAAGACTATAGGGATTGGGATGTTTCTACTTAGCTAAACCCAACTTCTTTATTATCTCTACTGCTATTTTTTTCTTTGTACAACCAAAATCAATAATCACACTACAACACTTACCTTTGGATTAACACTTCGTTCAGAAAACACAT
>ML851576.1:19329-30988 GCA_009831015.1 Picea engelmannii
TTGTGACTCCCTTTAGTTCATAACAATCATAACAATAATAACATAACCATTAGTTAAGAAAAACACACCTCCTTGTGCCTCCCATCAACATATTTACTTTTGGTAATTTAAACTTATGAAATTTGAAATTATTTCAAAAATAATATTCATATATCCAAAATAAACATGTTGTCCAAAGATCCCTGAAGTCAACTATCATAAAACAATAGATATAATAAAACCTCAAAAACCATATTTCCCAGTCTGTGATGCAACCCTTCCTTGATTGTTGTTGTCACCTCTTGATTTTCCTGAATTTTCCTTTGGTTGTGCAGAACCTTTAGGCCTAATTTCACTGATCATGTGGGAACAATCATCCTTCAAATGCATCCGGAAAGACACGGATTTGTCAGAGCCATTGGAGGGTGAGGAAGGGGCAGCAGTGGATTTTCCTTTATCAAGGGCATGGTGGGGCTCAGTTTTTAATCTCTTGCTAGCATGGGAGGATTGCACTAGCGAGTGATCAGGGGCAGCTTGGGAAATGGGGTTAACCAGCGGAGGAGGAGGCAAAGACAAGTTGGGCCAGCCACGATGTTGGTAGCTGTCGGGTGGACAATCTGCTGCCATCCATCATTTTCAAGGACCTTGGGTTGTAATGATACATGAGGAGGTATAGGGATACTAGGTGCTTGTGGGGATTGGAAAGGAGGCCTTTCAGGCCTAGGTTGGACTATTCCCTACCCAATCCAATTGAAGAATCTGGCATGAAACAATTGGCCAAGCTCTTGTGAATCAACGTCAAAATGTATGGAGAACCTAGGCCTTCTTGGGCCTCAGTTCCAATTACCTCTACCTATGTTTCCTCGGCCATGGCTTCCTCGACTGAAAAAACTCATCATGCATGCATGATCGATTAGCAAATAGTCTTTTAAATAGCCATATTTTTAATAGTCTTTTAAAAATATGAAATAGATTTGGCTCAGAATGTATCATACTCATGCAATCCAATCCATACAAATTGATTTACTGTTAATCAACGAGCAGGGGGGTGAAACAGGGTTCTAGGATATGTGAGGGGTGTGTATTGAACGAAAATATGATATAATGAAAGGGGAGAAGCATGGTCACTGCTCAATGACAACAACAATCAACTATAAATAAAACCAATAAAACCTCACTGCAATCCACACAAGACAATGCCACGTTCATCCATTTTAACACAGAAATTCTCTTGACTGTAATCAATCTCAGAACAGGGAGTGAAAAAGGAACATGGGAGGTGACGGGGTTTGTAATTAGCGGAAAGTGAAATAATGGAAGGGAAGAAAGATGATTATTGTTCATGGAATTAATTAAGTGATCCATAAAACATTCTGTGAAAGGAGAAGTCATCAACTATCAATCACTTGACTAAATAATAATTTATGTGAATTTAACAAGTTCATTGTTCATAATCAAATGTCCATCACAGTGCCATCACAAAATAGTAGGCATCCTATACAATCTGTAAAAGGATTTTGTTCCCTTATTTTCATCTTATAACAATTTCCAAACATAATCCATCCCACTCTGTTAACCATCGAAAACAACCATTGCCCATGTGTTTCTTTAATCCACAACTATACTCAAAAGTCATGTTTTCAAAATAATAATGAAGTCACTATTACTACAATAGAGCCCATCAAAAAGTAATGATATTCGTTAACATATATATAGGAAGAAACCAAAGAACCAATATCAAATTGCAACTCGTATCGATATTCAAATATACAACCAACAACCACCGTTTAGACACAAGCTATGCATAGGGTAACTTGCCCAGTCAATGTAATACTGCCACTGTAAGAAAAAAAATTAAGTATGGCTTAAAGAGTTGGGCCATATAACCGACATGACAAAGCCTCGACAACATTCCCTTCATAATAAATGATCGATAAATGTGATTAAAACTCTATGAAACCCAACTATCCATACTATACACAGTGCAGAGCCACCCAAAAAAACACGATGCAATATTTCCATTTTACCAAACCAAACACACAATCACGGCAATAGCTCAATTTGTTTTTGGGTCATCAACCCAACACACTATTACTTTGATCCCAACTGTGATCAACTATGCTATGCAATTTCAGGCTTAAACAATCAAACAATCATAAGGGTATAGTTCCCAAAGTCATCCGGTTCAATAATCGTTTGGCCCCAAGAGAAACCCGCAGTTACCACAACCATTATCTATTTTGCAAACACACAACGCGACATGAGCAACGTCAATCATTTTCACCAATGCTAGCTAAACATTCAAATAATCATCAGTGAAAAACCAGTGACTGTGTATCTACCAAACAACTCATCATTGTCTTAAAAAATCAACAACCTAACAAGTTGTAGCAATGACGCATATCCACGCATCCAATCGAATCGGGGCATAGGCCCTTTCCATTAACAACATTGAGCTATCAACATAAGGAGAGTAACTGTGTGCTTTGAAAGTGTAACTAGTAATGTAGGGTTTACCACTATTATAATCGAGCCAGTGACTATATACAAAATAGCATGATTGTCATACGACCAAATGGGCGAGCCTATTCTCAAAATTGTCAACAATTATACAAGCATCCAATTAAAAACCGAGTCGTAAACGACGGGCCAGGCTGGTCTTCTTAAACAATTTCCAGAGTGGAGGGCCAAGGTTGTTCCGTAGTCAACACAGGGAGAGCATAGACAGTCTTTGTAATGGAAAAACCTCCAAGGCCACGGTGTATACAGGACGAACCATGACTCGTTCGTGGTCGGGCACAAATCCATGACAGGGGCCATAACTGAAAAGTAGGGCTCTAATTTGGCCTGGCAAAGGTTATTTAATGCACGCGGGGTATAACCCTCATGCTCTTCGGTCAAAAATCACAGCACAGAGGTGAAGACATGGTTGAGGAAGGACAAGAACCTCATTTTGTGACCCCTGGTGGTGCAATCAACTAATGTCGAAGTGAAAAAAACATACTGATGCATAAAACCTCCAACCATTAAACCCATGAAAGCCAGAGACTGGATTAGTGACAGTGCGTGAAGATAGTTATCCACCCAAGACTAAACAAAAACCCTCCAACCAAACAGCAATGATAACAAAGAACTATCACCCAGGAAGACCAATAACCTCGACGAACTCAAAATTGTTACAGGAAGAACCATTCACTCTTCATTTCCAAAACCCAAATTTCACACAGTTGCAACACTTAGGAAAACACAAATCCATACACCTGAGCTAGTAATAATTTCATAGCCAGAGAAAAGTCACGAATGGCCAAAAAAAGGACATACCTGTAATCGAATTCTTAAAACGAGAACTGATCGAGCGGTTCCTCCCTGCTAAAATTTTGGAGCATAACCATAGCAGTAATATCGAACAATAGCCCAACTAGGGTGGCGACCAACAGGAAGAGTAAAGGTGACGTGCAGTAAATGCACATCGCCTCTACCCATATCTCATTAACTCAACGGTACATGCCAACAAATTCTCCATTAACACGATCAATCAAACATGTATCGAAACCATCACCACATTAAAAGCCAGTAGTGTGGTCACCATATCCCATTTGACATCATATAACTCAAACAAAACCGCATAACCATCAACGTCCATTAATTGGTCATATGTGCCACCAACATTCAATCTATCCAAATACACCATATATATATATATATATATATATATATATATATATATNCTTGTTAGCTAGGATAATTGTTAAGTCTTTCATGCATGTAGTATAGTGAATAGGATAACTTCAAATTCTTCCCTTTTGTGATTGTTTCTTATTTCTTTCTCACTGTTCGCATGTAGTATAGCAAAAACGCAGCATTGGATTCCTTTTCTTTGCACTAATAGTATTTTTGTCTTTCTCGAAAACTGTCTTTCATGTAATTTCACTAACGTGTTTGTTGTGCAGGTGCAATAAGAACAAATGACATTAATGAATAGCATAGGTTGTAGTAACATGAAGAATCAACATTTCAATGCTCAACTCGTACCAACAACAACAATATCTCAATAGTGTCACACATCATCACAACATCAAAAATGAGCAGATCTAATCTTCAATAGTTCAAGGGGGTCCCACCTACTAGTATTATTTAGTTTTATAACAATATGTTTTAGCAATACTTTGCGAGCGAAACTACGTTGACGTTTTTAATCGTCAACATTAACCTCTTCATTGACTAATCGTGTGCTTGCACTTCCATTGTCAATGATTGTCTAATAGGCCTTTATTGATAAATCACTTGTCAATGGCCATTCTACTAACATCTCCTTTGTCGATATTGATCCAAGTAGATATCGGTGGCCACCCACCTTTTCCAACTGGCTCAAAACAGTTTTCTGGCAATTTTGGTAATTTACTATTTTTAGCAGTTTTCACTTCCGGAGCCGTTTTGAGGCCCTAAATGATGTTTTTTTGGGAAAACATGTTTGCAATATGGAAGTTCTTTCGATATTGCACCTAAAATGAATCTCTTTGACAATACCTTTCCAGCAGGCTATCATGTGCCTAAAACGGAGATATATGCAAAAGTTACGACCCCAGGAAGATGATGTACTAACTTACCCAAACGGGGCCCACATGACTTTTGGCGCTTCATCTCCTAGGGTTAGGTTTTTGGATGTCTAGGATTTTTGGCATTCGTGTTTATTGTAAAAAGGCCTTCAGAGCCTCATTGTAATCATCTTCTTGCGAATGCGAGTAGCCGTCACATCTCTTCTCAGAGATAAGCTGCCAACATTCTAGCAAGTCTTTCATTTTGTATCGTTACAGTCTCTGTACATTTATTTCATTAATAGAAATCATGTATTACTGTATATATGTGTTTATGGTTGCATCTCTGATACATTTCTGTTATATTATTGGATATCCACGATATCTCTATGCATTTCTTTATTATATCTCCGCTCTCATTTCGTGCCAAAAATAATCTGGATCAAATATGCTCATGGCCAATGATTTTTGAATCGAAAACTCTGATGTAAATCATCATCTTATAGATGAATAGATTGTCGATCACTACCTTGTCGAAAACGTTTTTGTTAATCACACTACCTACAATTGCTTTGTCAATAATATTATTTTTATTGTGTTATTTATTTTAAAGACTTCAACTACTATAATGTTTAGTTAAAATTTCACAATTTTTAAGATTACTATATTAAAAGCTTGTCCAAATTTTATCAATTTGTAAAATGACATACATATAAAAACTTATCCTCTCCAAATTTTATCAATTTGTAAAATGACATACATATAAAAACTTATCCTCTCCAATGCAAATAAATGCACTCTCTCTAATATCAAAATACTATGGTAGAAACAAGTTAAATGTATGTATGGTCATTTGATTAATAAAAGTTAGTGTTTATGTAAGTTAAATGTATGTATGTTCATTTGATTAATAAAAGTTAGTGTTTATGTGGTATGGTCATTTGATTAATAAAAGTTAGTGTTTATGTGGTGTAGGGATCAATGCTAGAGAATGGCCTTCTTCAAACTAAATTGTTGCTAAATAAATAAGGAAATATAGTGGTATTTTATTACTTGAATCTTTTAAACAAATATATAATTCTTGAAAAATATATTTTATATTTGATTGAAACAAACTTAATTCTAAAATAATCAAGAATAAAATCTTAGAACACTTTTCACAACCAAATTTCAATAAGTTTAAGTAAACATTTTTAGAAATAGCTTTGGATAATGCAAACATCTACTACTATCAAATTTAATGTGCTTCTAGAAATCTATCTTAAAATATTTCATAATTGGAAATTTTAGAACACTTTTCACAACCAAATTTCAATAAGTTTAAGTAAACATTTTTAGAAATAGCTTTGTATATTGCAAACATCTACTACTATCAAATTTAATGTGTTTCTAGAAATCTATTCTAGAATATTTCATAATTGAAGATTGGAATGGATTTCCATTAATTTATTGTTGTTGGAAAATATGAAAAATTTATTTAAATGAGAGACCATTTTTTCCTTATAATTATGTTTCAATTATTACAGTAGAAATTAGATTCATAATTTTTTTTTAAATTAATTCCTATGGCATAGAGAAAGAATTCACTTCATACCTTACAAAACAGAAGCTTCTTAAAAAAATATTATTCCAAGAATAACTTACAATTCTACTTGTAAAATACACCAATACACACTCCAAAATAAACAGCAAAAAGAAAACACTCACTTAAAAGAAGACTTTCCACTTATCTTTACGACAACATACTTGTGTTGTTACTCAAAATACTATACTTGAAAGAGCAACATATTCTTTTGCAACACTTCTTTATCATTCAAAAGATTAAAAATTTTAAATAACACAAGTCATACATATAAATAAAAAAATCCAAACAAAGAGTTAATATCAAAAACAAAATAAGAGAATGTAGAAAGATGTTTCACAAATTGAAGATTATATAATATCATAAATTTTGTATTATGTTGTATTTATAAAAACGACTGGACAATCATAGCCTACTTTTTTTTTTCCATTCAGGACAAATTTCCATGCATATGAATAGCCTCTCAGCCACTCAAGAGTGGTTAGCCACATTGTTTTTTTCCAAGTATAATAGTGGTCAGCAGCAAATAAATTCTAGTGGAGATCTGTTATTGGAACATACTGCATTAATTCAATTTCTTTTTTAAACATTAAGAAGAAGACAAATTACTTCAAAGAAGCACTGTTGGCATATAATTGAAAGAAGTACAAGATGGGTCACAATACAAAATAGAGTTCAACACACTAAAAATACAGGTGGTGGCCATTTTGTAAGTTCTGTCCACACATGAGCACCTTGCCCTGTCAATCGTCCATAACAAACAAGCTCTGCTTGACAGCATTAGTACTCTTAAAGGAAGCTTAGGACGAGGCTCGATCACATGGGTAAGAGAATGAAAGTACCCAATAATTATACCATGACAAACAACAAGAAGTTGAATCCATACGGTCGTGTGTAAGAGCGCACTGTTCCACCAACAATTGTCTGCATTTCTGTAAGCTCAGTAGTATCTTGGAAGGCCAGTTGATTATATTATTGTTTCATGCAAACTCAGCTCTGCATGGCATTATGGAAGTCCACTGGATGAGAGCACGAAGTTTTCAATTGGCTCATACTATTTGGCTGTGTTTACTGCCACAGTCAACCAACAGAAGCACGGGCAACTCAAGTAAGAAATGTATATATGTTTGATATTTATGTGGTCATATATAGTATAATGTATATATGTTTTGATATTTATATGATCATATATAGTATATTGTCAGGGCTATATTATTGTTTCATGCAAACTCAGTCCTCCAAGCCGACAGCCCTGTGGAAGGGCAATTGATGAGAGTACCAAGTTTGTAATGTGCCCATACTATTGGGCTATCTCTGCTGCCACAGTCAACAGAAACGCAGGCAATTCATTTAGATTTTTACTATTTTCAGAGAGTATTTTTTTCTTTTTAACGAGATGTCTTAATTTTATAAATTTATGGATATATTAAATTATTAATTCAAGTGATATAATTAACAAACAATTGTTTTTTCACACTAGTTTAAATCCATCTTAAATTTTGATCATCTACACAGATCCAATTTATTAAGGTGTAAATTTTTTTATTATTATTTTATTCCCTATTCTTATGTAATTAATGCAATTAAAAATAAGATTTCAACTTTTTTTCCATTTTAATTTATATGTAAAGATAGGATAACTATTTTATCTAAATGCATTAATTTTTACATTCTCAAATTTTTTAAATCCTCCAAAATTATTTTAAAAAAATAATAATATAAATGTTCAAAATATTTAAAACTTCTTAGCAAATTAACATTGCAACCATAAAAAAGATTATCCCCAAAAATAAATACTAAAACATATCATGTTTGATAACAACTTATAAAAGTCATACAAATACAAACTGAAATAATATACCCACAAATAAAAACAAAAACATATCTCGTTTGATAACAACTTATAAAAATCATACAAGTACAAACTGAAATAATAAAAGACATGAGATACGTGAAAAGGAAATATTAAAGGAAATATTACATGAACACTGAATTGTGCAAAGTACAAGATAAGATTTGTGAGAAAAATATTACATAAACTTTCAATTATATCCATTTTTTTCATTTTAATTTATATTTAAGTATATGTTAATTGTTTTTATCTAAATTGTAAATTACATTATTTCTTATATTCCTAAATTTCCAAAATATTGATTAAGAAAAAGAATACATTAAAAAAATAATTTATTTGTTTTCTTATAAAAAAAATTAAAGCTTTTTAAAAATTAACATTTTCAACCATAAAAAGATTCTCCACAAGATAAAAACAAAAACATATCTTATTTGATAAGAACTTATAAAAATCATACAAATGCAAACTCAAAATAATAAAAGACTTGAGATAGGTGAAAAGGCAATTGCATGAACACTCGATTATGCAAAGTACAACATAAGATTTGTGAGAGAGAAATATTGCATAAAAGTTATACACTAAAGATCAAGAGATATGTGAAAAGGAAATATTGCATGAACACTCAATTGTGCAAAGTACAAGATAAGATTTGTGAGAGAGCAATATTGCATAAACTTATACATTAAGGATAAAAATAATCTATAAGATGAACGTATTAAGAGGATATTTTTTTATGAGAATATTAAAAATATATGAGAAAGGATAAAACTATAATGAGTGATGTGCTTAAATTAGATAATTAATGTTTATGTCACATCACCTCTTGCAGCTTGTTGATATGGACACATGACTATTGTCAACTACACAGGGTTATCCAATGAAAGGGTTCAATTAGATCTTTCTTTGTTGAAATGGAAATTCCTTCGGTTATAGCCTAGTTGTTGTAATCTAGGTATGATGTAAATGAAATGCAGCTGACATGCACTATTAAATACAACTAACTAAATCCTAGCCAAGAGTAGTAATAAGAGTTGGCAATACAAGTGATAACACGGAGAATAGTCCACCACTCTTATCAAAAGTAAACCCGAATTGGATCCTCCCAACTCCTTCCTAGAGTGAACCAACCCAATTCCTAAGAATACTTTTGTGTTGTAAAACAACAAGTTGACATGAAATAAGATTAGTCATATGATACATGAAAAGAATAGCCTATTGTTGATGTATATGAATAATCAGAGGTTCTGAGGAAGTGAGACTAGTCCACAAGCTATCGAGAAGCTCCTTGTTTCATATCAAATGTTAGCAAGCATAATATAAGAAAGAATAAACATTATAACACGAGAATAGTCCACAAGTTATAATGCTCACACCCACAAGCACCAAGAGAACTAGGATATGAGAGAGTAGTCTACAACAAAACACGACACTACAATAATATAAGGACTAGCTAAAATCAAACTCTTTATTGCCATATAAAGATAGCTTACAATGTCGAAAAATGACCATTTGCTTGAATGAAATAGCTCTCCTTATAACCTTTTCCATGGCCCTTGGCCTTTTGACTTATGTGTACTTTCATCTACCCTAAGTGACATTTGAGCTTCTTGGTGGCCTTTTCGCTTAATCTCAACTTGTTCAATGTGAATACAAAATTAAGTAATTTACAAAATCAATAAAAAAATTACAACATTTCCACATATGAGAGACTTCATTAGACAATTTAGCATCATGACATGTGCTCCCATCATTAGGATATTATCTTCTCCTTATGTTCACACACTTTCACCTCTTTGATTTGAATCTTGTGCATCTACAATGTTGCATCATCTTCACACTTACTATTTGGTCAAAGAAACCTTTATCATTTTTTTTGTTACATCTTATTTGGTATGACATTGTTTGGAAATATGCTTGGCAACTCCCCTTGGAAGTTTCTTCTTCCATTTAATTCTCTAGCAAAGATTTGATAATGAGAACAAGGTTATCAATCTTCCAATAAATCTTTCATCTGTTATATGAAATCCATCACATCATTTCACCATTATCTACAGATAACGAACTTCCATTAAACATTATATATTAATCAACCACTAAACAACACTCTATATAAACAAACACCATATATGCTTTACTCGCTTTTTTTTTTCATAAATAAAACTAAAAAACTTTAACTAAATCATTTAGTGAACTTAAAATTATTTTGACAACATATGTGAAGTTTTAAAAGCTAACATGAGTCTAAGGGTGAACTAAAATATCAAGAATACTTTAAAGGAGTCCACATCAAACCATAATGGTGTGATTTTATTAAAACCTGAAATGCAAATTGGTGCATGATTCATTATCGGCCTTTAAAGGAGTCCACATCAAACCATAATGGTGTGATTTTATTAAAACCTGAAATGCAAATTGGTGCATGATTCATTATCGGCCATAAGCTTATGAGAGAAATTTTAAACATCAACCTTTTTCATAATGCATCTCGTTTAATTTGCAATATAATCCATTGTAATGGTTTCCTCTTAAAAGTTTATTAAAAGTATCTATTTCAAACCCTCTTTCGATTTAAATCCATGGCTCAAAGACTTACGGTCTTCATCTAGATTATCCGATTGTAAATAAAATGGATTTTTAGCTACTACCTTTGATTGCTTTGCTTATAAGTTCACAAAACTCATCTTCCATTCAGCTTCTATTCAAATAATATGCAAATCTATAAATGAAAATGAATATGGCAACGGATCACTTTACAAAAATGCATGCAAAACTTAATTAGAAAAAAATTCTTGCAAAATGGGTTTTCTAAAAAAAATTATAAAATAATAAATTTTGTGTATCACATCAAAATCGTGCATGCCACATCACACTCTCATATAAACTAGATTAATCTAGAATTACAAAATAAGTGTTAAAAATAATAATGAAAAGTTTAGATTCTTATACATAGATAATAAATTATAATAAATATCATACAATAAATAATCACTATTAATATATAATATGAAAACAAAATAAATATTGTATTATTAATATATTATTATAATATTAATATAATATAAAATAAATGAATGTGAATGTGAAAACATTAAAACAAATACATAATATGATATAATAATATTAAAAATTGATACCTAGTGGGACTTCATATACGTCAAGGTACATAGAAGTGAAACTACCGATGTATTTGAGGGTTGTAGTATATGGCATATTCTTGACTAAAGTTTATTTTTGCTATTTTTTTTTGGGTCTTGCCTAGAATATTGTTGTTTCACAAGCACACTAGTTTAATTGATTATTACATAAATCTTAAAAGCATAATGAATATTTGAACAACATTTGTCATTTGAAGACATACACTTGTGATCATATTTTGCTTGCATAAAATAAATCCTAGCCTTTTGCTCTCCTGAAATTTAAACAATAGGCTTAGGATTTAGCTTAGGGTCCCCCCTAAGAAGTGCAGAGGCGTTGTTGAGGTGAGATGTTCATTTCCTTAGGTTTTCCCCTTGGAAAGATTGGGATTTTTCCTCTAAGGAGAATTTGAAAGATAAAAATTTTAACCAAATTTAAGTAAAAATTGATTGGAAAATATACACATAAAAACTCCAAAAAATTAAACATTTAGACTACCTCTTA
Organism: Picea engelmannii; assembly: GCA_009831015.1. Classification (NCBI taxonomy): domain Eukaryota; kingdom Viridiplantae; phylum Streptophyta; class Pinopsida; order Pinales; family Pinaceae; genus Picea; species Picea engelmannii. Next base: position 30,917 of record ML851576.1, read on the forward strand.
AATATATAATATAATGATAACATAATATAAAATAATTATTATAATAAAATAATACAATGAATTTCTAAATAG
>ML851577.1:0-23192 GCA_009831015.1 Picea engelmannii
AAATCATATGCTTCTAGAAATATCTTCATCTAGAATGTTCTTTATAAGATAGAATTAGTATAAATAAGAGTAGGAGGCATGAGAAATCTTTTTCTTGAAAATTATTGTAATAGAGCTCTGGTTTGATAGAGGTTTTGTCCTTGAAGAGGCAAGTGAACATTTCTTTCTTTGAATAAAGGTATTATTTCCGATATTTCTCTTCTCAATATTTTGTTGTTCCCTTTATATCGGCTGAATATTATTATTTCTTCATATTATATTACATTTGGTACCTTATCAAGTGGTATCATAGAAATTCCATTAGCAGGAATTGTGGGTAAATGTTTTCTAGGGAAGATGCATGTACTCTTGACGTCTTTAAAGCACAAAGATTTGTTGTTCAATGGGTAAAATTGTGGTGGGGAAAACTACTTGTAAGAGATACAGGAAAATCAACGGGGTTTCCTAGAAACCAAATTGTCTCCCTTGTTGGAAACCTCTATAACCCTTGTAGGTACCCTTTTAGTAGTATTGCATCAGAAAAAATATGTACACGACCATCACTCCCACATACCAGAAAGTATATTGAGAGTCCCCTAGGTCTCCTGAAACCATCACTAGATCAACTGATCTTCCATGTGATTTCTATAGTTCCACCAATAAAAACACTCGGGAAGATACTCTCTAGTACCTCAGTAATTGGGTAGTATAGATAAGAGTATGGTCAAGCCTCCTTAGTTGGCTCCCTAAGATATTGGGCCAAGTAATATTGTTTGACCCCGCATGTATATCAGAGAGCTATAAGATAGATAAAACCCTTTTCCATAGGCACCCTACAAACCCTAACCTGGGGGAACATACCAGATAAGGATCATAAAGGATATTTTGTTTGTGAAACCTTTCCTCTTGCATTCTATTTGCAAAATTACTACATATTTGTTTCTATTAATAATTTAGGCATTTCGACACTACAATATTATTCAGGTCAGAGTATAACTTTACAAGAGTAAAAAAACCAAAATATAAACAAATAAGAAAGGAGTATAATGGTCCCTCCAACACTCTTATCTGGGTGGTCCCACCCACCCTTCCCAACACCCTTACTTGACACCTATCCCATTTCATCTCTATTTTTAGCATGATCATTATCATATATATCATTTCTCCATATTTTTTTGTGGATCCACTTCCCCTCCCCAATACCCCTCATTCTCAAATGGCCACCAATCGCAACAAAGAAATCCTTCACCTGCAAGAAGGATCCAAATAACACGGGGAAAAAATCCAGAGAGTGACTTCGGAAATTGCTTGCACCAATTCTAAATTGGAAACTTTCAAGGCCAACGCTACACATAAATTTGCAACAGTTAACGGTGAATTACCCCCCCTCACCACTGCTCTCAGCCAATGGTTAAAATAGTCCCATGGCTCTCCCTCCTCTGAACAACCTTCACATTGTGAAGGTGAGGATTATTCCCATAATATGGCCTTTCATTCAAACCCCCTTCATCATGACCCCCAACTTCCTGGAGTTGAGGTGAACAAATTTGATGGCTCAGATCCCATAGGCTAGGTCACTCAAATGGAACATTATTTATCCTTGCATGGAATTAGTGATGAGCTATCCAAAAAAAATTATGGTGTCCTTTACCTGGATCCTAAATGTTGGAAATGGTGGCAATGGCATAGAAAGACATTCCAAGGGTATGGTTATTGGACATAGTTTGTTGCAGATCTTTATGAAATCTTTGAAACTAACACCCACTATCTATGCCATTTGACCAGGTTGAAACAATATGGCACAATTGGAGATTTTATATCTGCCTATGAACACTTGGATTTCCAAATAGAGGGTATGTCAGATTCTTTCTTCAGGGAATGATTTCTCAGTGGCCTCAATGATGAAATTTTGATCAAAGTCTTAATGGCTCACCCTCAAACTTGGCTGGAAGCTACTCAATGAGCCAAGGAATCCCAACAGATTGTCTCCTCCCAAAACCACAAACCCTCCTTTATTTTTCACACTCAAAATACCAATCATACCCCTCCTACCACTCATATCAAGATCAATAAATTAGCATGGGAAGAAATGGTTGAATGCCAAATGAAGGGTCTTTTCAATAGTTGTGATGAATTTTTTTTTTCGGGGCATAAGTATAAATAACATAAACTTTTTACGGCCATTCAGGAACATGTTTCTGATGAATATGTTGAGGTTTCACCTGAGGAAGCACTACCACAATAAGTTGATATTACCTCTCCCTCTTACCCTCCCGAAGTTGAACCACTAATTTCACTGAATCCTCTCACTGGTTTTTATACTCCCCAAACCCTTAAATTGATTGGTTATATTAAGCATAGGAAATTCATCATCTTAGTTAATAGTGGAAACACTCATAATTTCATTCATCATCGCCTTGCCCAAGGAATCAATTGTTATATTTGTGTTGTCAACATTTTTAAAATCATGAGTGCTAATGGTGGTTCCATGAAATATGGGGGGCGTTGTAACAATGTGCACCTACAAATTGATCAGTATAAATTGAAATCTCACATGATTTCTATTAACATGGGTGGTTGTGAAATTGTTCTTTGTGCTAAATGGATAGACACTCTAGGTCCCATAACCATGGATTTTAAGGATTTGACTATGCAATTCCAACATAAAGGACACAAGTATAAATTCCAAGGAATTATCACATTCTCTTCTGAGATCATCAGCTCCCACTGCAAGGAAAACTTACTCAAAAAATTTCATGCTGGAATCATTTCCCAACTCCATTCCATTCAAAAAGTTGAGACTCCCTTTGTGCACTCCAACCTTCAATATATCCTTTCCCAACATCACATTGTTTTTCAAACTCCCTAGGGCCTTTTCCCTTCATGCATCGACCATGACCATTCCATTCCTTTAATTTTGGGGATTCTTCTTCCCAATGGGAACCCTTATTGCCATCCATTTTCTCAAAAAAATGAAATTGATAAAAATTTCCAAGAATTTCTAGAAGTTGATGTTATCCATGTACCAACCCCTATTCTTCCCCTGTTGTCATGGTCCTCAAGAAGGAAGGAACTTGGTGCATGTGTCCTAATTTTCGTTCCCTCAAAAAACTTACCATCAAGAATAAATTTCTCATTCAAGTCATAGATGACCTTTTGGATGAACTTGGTGGGGCTCAATATTTTTCCAAACTTGACCTCCATTATGGCTAACACCAGATATGTATGAAAGAGGAATACATTCCCAAAACTACATTTCTCACTCATAAGGGCCACTATGAGTTCTTGGTCATTCCCTTTGGTCTCTATAATTCCCACTAATCTTTTCAAAGTATCATGAATCATGTCTTTTTTCCTTTCCTCTGTGACTTTGTGTTAGTATTATTTGATTATTTTATCATCTATACTAAAACTTGGCAAGCCCATCTCACCCATGTGGATCAAGTTCTCAATCTCCTCTCCAAGACAAAACCTTTTCTTAAATAATCTAAATGTCCTTTTGGCGTCTCTGAAGTTGAGTACCTAGTTCATATTGCTGGAAAGAATAGTATATGGATGGATCTTAAGAAAATTGAAGCTATGAAAAATTGGCCTCGCCCTAAAAATATTAAAAGTTTATGTGGTTTCTTGGGTTTAACAAGATTGATGCAACCCCCCTCCCCTTCGGGGTTCTGCGACCTCCCGGTCACTGGATCGTTCTCCCTCCTTGAGCTGGAACAACTCTTTGGTCCCTACTGGAACCTCTATTAAACAAATCCACAGGTACTTTTATGAAACTCCACCTGCGTGACTAAGCACCCAAGTGCGAGATTCTACTCCATGCGGTCACGAGCTGTGACCGCATGCCTATGCAAAAATCGTATCGCGAGTTCGTATATCAAGATTCCTTGGGATGAGCCTCCTCAATCCTCTCGATAGTTGATTATCAATGAGGGTTGAGCACTGATTAACTCCCCTCAAATATTATACCACTTGACCACCACTTGTGACCATTGGTTGAGCCAAAAAAGGCGCTCATCGCATTTTGCATGTCAATGATTTGAAGAAATCGACCCCTTGTTATTCAACCCCCTGAGTCCCGAACTTGCAACAGGGGATTAACTCATGTTATATCCCCCCTTTACTTCCACCATATAACCTATCGCTATGTTCTAGGGATAAACCTTCTGAGTTCTTCAGAACTTCGTGTTTTGCGAGGTTAATGCTCAACCCCAATGCTTACCTTTCGAATACCCGATCCTCGAATCTCCGATATTTTCTTCGACCAGATTAATGGTCATGGTTCTCTCATGTGATCTGATGGTTCAGGTCATGTCGCGAGTCTGGACCTCGCAAGTCCTCGACTTTTCTCCTTTGACTTTTTTTAGTAGTGAGTCAACGAAATGTTGAACATCTCGCCATGCGTCCCTCCAAAATGGATGGTCCTGATGACATTGGGAAAACTAATGGCTGTGATCCTTTCATGATTCCACACTTCATGAATTCTCTCGATTCAGTTCTTTTACTCCTTCCCCCTCCAAGTCAGTGAAATGGTGATTCATCGCCATGTGCGTTCCTAGACAACGGATGGTCCCGATGGTTTCAGAACGATCAATGGATATGATCCTTTCGGCATGATCAATAGTTGTGATCTTTTCAGAACGACCAACAACTGTGATATTTTCACGAGTTTTCTCTTCACAAAATATCACGAATGACTTTTTAAATCCTTCAAGCTGTGAGTCGGCGAAATACTGTGAATTCACCATGCGTCCTCTTTGATGGACGGTTTCAATGGTTTCAAAACTTCTTCCGTGAAACTTCCTCCAGATCCAATGACTGTTGGTTCATGCACTTAGATCTGATGGCCCAGATCTGTTTTCCTCCTGCACTTACTTCTCGCTGCCTGGACAGGGATTCGACGGTCTAGATATTCCCTGTGACTGATCTATGGTCACTGTACCTTCTCTTCTGAACTTTCGCCTAGAATATTTCTCAGGATTCAGAGACTCGATCTTCGCCCCTCTTGCGAATCCAAATATTGGATCTCGCTAACACTTGTAGAAAGTGATACCTCTTTTGAGCTTTGTCTCTCGAAGGATTTTTCAATCTCCCATGCACACCTTGCGTTCTGGGGATTTTGAATAACTCGGTTCGAAGGATTTTCTTGAAAAATAAAATGCTTCTCGCCCACCTGGCGTTCTTCTTCACTGGTTCTCTGAAGCTTGTTGGATCCTTGACACTGTTCACACCTTGCGCCTAGCCTAAGTTTCTCTAAATATCTCTTTAAACTTCTCTGGATCAATCCTAGACTCATTCAACGCACTCCTTGTGCTCGAGATGCACACCTTGCATACAAGTATCAGAAGATAAATGATTGAAACTCAACCAGCTTCATCACAAACTCATACATTCAATCTCTTGAACACTCATACATGAAATGAACAGTAACAAATCATACATACAGAATAACATTCATGCAATCACATATGAAATGAACACAGTCCAAGGATTTGGGACAATTTCTATCTGCCCTATTCATTCATGAAAACAAAATACATGGTGTTTTTGCTATTCTACTCTGCTCTACTCCTCTCTCTATTTTTCCCTCTTATATTCTCTATCTTACAATGCAATACTGAAAAACTATCTAAGGACTTCTCCATGAGCTCTCTCATCCTGTTCTAAAATCTATCATTTCAAATTTAAAACTATTACCTACTCTGTCCTATTACAATAACTACTAGTTATTGCCAGATAGAGTTGACACTCCATATCTTCATTTCCTTGCAGTCCTTCTAGACTTTACAAACACGCTACAATATAAAATTGTTGTTTACAAAATATCTCAAAAACCAATTAAATTCTGAGTTAAATGATTGATTTGAAATTATGTCATTGTTGAGATGTCATTCTTCTGCCTCCACGTGTGCATTGTTGGTTTTGAAGGCGATGCTCCTACATCATACTTCTCTGGTTAAAATTTCTCATGGACTCCTATCCATGAGCTCTTGCACTGTCTTTCCATGTTTCAAAATATCAGGTTTTGTGAACCAACTTGCATCTTCCATTGGATGATCTTTCCACTTCACTAAGTATTCAGGATATGTCTTCCACCTGGTTTTATTTCCATCCCTCTGTTCGATAATTTTCTCCATATGAGGTTTTTTTGTTGTCGGCAATTGCTCTTCCCACTGAATTTCTTTCTAATCATATGTTTCTCCTACTTCATATCTCCTATAAGGATACAAATCTACAACATTGAATATCAGTGATATTCCAACATTGTCTGGAAACTCAATCTCATAAGCATTGGTTGTGAATCTTCTGAGAATCCTACATGGTCCTATCTTTTTCATCTTTAACTTGTTGTGCGTTCCCCTTGGAAATATCTCTTTTCTCAAATGAGCTAAAACTTCATCTCCAACTTCGAATTGAACTTCTCTTCTCTTTTGATCAACTCTGCTCTTGTATTTCTGACTTCTGTCTTGTAGTTTCTCTTTAACTTTTTCATGGAGTTTCTACATTTTCGTTTCAAAATCCTCTACTCCAAAACTTATAAACTCATCTTGATTCAAATCTCTCAACTCTGTAATCCCTCTTGGATCTATACCATACACAATTTCAAATGGACTTTTTCATGTGCTCCTGTTCATTGAATTGTTGAATGAAAATCATGCCTATGTCAGAATTTGATCCCATTGTCGGTTTTGCTCAGTGACAAAACTTCTCAACAAGTTTCCCAGACCCTTGTTTACTACTTCAGTCTGTCCATCTGTCTGAGGGTGATATGATGAAATAAAGGATAAGTTTGTCCCTAGCGTCTTCCATAGAGTCTTCCAAAAGTGTCCTACAAATTTGGTGTCCCTGTCTGAAACTATGCTCCTCGGAAATCCAAGTAGTCTTACTACTTCCCTGAAAAACAAATTGGTGATGTGTGTGGCGTCGCTTGTCTTCTGGCATGGTATGAAATGTACCATTTTTGAGAATCTATCTACCACAAAAAATTGGAATCACTTTGTTTTTTAGTTTTAGGCAATCCCAAAACAAAATCCATATTGATTACATCCCACAGCCTCTTTGGAATTGGTATTGGCTGATACAAAACAATGTTTTATTGTTTTCCTTTTTCATATTGACAAATTATTCATTTGTTCACAAACTTTTTCACTTCTTCTCTCATGCTCGGCCAATAATACAAATTTCTCAGTTGTGCAAATGTCTTATCATGACCAAAGTGTCCAGCTAAACCTCCATTGTGTTTCTCCTTCAGTAGGTTGTCTCTCATTGAGCACTTTGGAATGAATAATTGGCCCCCCTTGAACAATAATCCATCATGAATCAAACATTCAGTCTATGGGCTTTTCCCTCCCAGCAAAGGATTCTTGCATGCCTCGTAAGCTTCTTTGAAATCTGCATCTTCTTTATACATCTCCTTGAGGTGTTCGAACCCCAAAGTCTCCACCTAGAATTCTTATGCAATCAAACTCCTTTTGTTCAAAGCATCTACAACTTTGTTAGCAATTCCAACAATGTGTTTAATAACAAAAGTAAAATTCTGCATAAATTCTACCCATTTTTCATGTTTCTGATTCAACTTTTCTTGCCTATTAATAAATTGCAAAGCTTGATTATCACTGTACAAGATAAATTATTTAGGAATTAGATAATGTCTCCATTTTTTCAATGCTTGAATCACTACATAAAATTCCTTGTCATATGTGGAATACTTTTGCTTGGCATCATTCAGTTTCTCACTGAAATAAGCAACTGGCCTATTGTCCTGACTCAAGACTTCTCCAATAGCTAATCCACTTGCATCACATCTCAACTAAAATGTTTTTCCAAAATCAGGTAAGACTAGAATTGGTTTCTCTTTGATCTTTTATTTCAACACTTTGAAACTTTTTTTAGCTTCCTCTGTCCAACTTAAGGACTTGTGATTCTTCTTCATAGTGTCTAACATGGGTGCACATATGCCACTGAAATTTCTGATGAATTTTCTATAAAATCTTGCTAATCCATGAAACATTCTTACCTCAAATATTCTACTCGACGATGGCCATTCTCTGATCGCTCTCACTTTTTCTGGGTCCATATTCAAGTCATTTGAAGAGACTACGAAACTCAAATATATGAGCTCCTTCTTCATAAAAGAACTCTTCTTCAGATTTATCAACAATTTCTGTTGTTGCAACCTTTCCATCACTGATGTCAGATGTCTTAAGTGTTCTTCCTTTGTCTTGCTGAAGATTAATATATCATCTAGATATACTATGACAAATTTTCCTATGAAGTCTTTCAACACTTCATTCATCAATCTCATAAATGTGCTTGGTTCATTTTTCAACTCAAATGGCATGACCAACCATTCAAACAATCCTTCATTCATCTTGAATGTTTTTTTCCATTCATCTACCTCTCTCATTCGGATTTTATGATATCTACTCTTCAAGTCTATCTTGGAAAAATAACTTTATCCACTTAAACATTCCATCAAATAATCCATCCTCGGTAAAGGGAATCTGTATCTAATGGTTATTTTGTTTATGGCTCGGGAATCTATACACATCCTCCATCCTCCATCTTTTTTTGGAATTAATATAGTCGGTACTGCACATGGGCTTAGGATTTCCTTGACTAACCCCTTATCCAACAACTCCTGGACTTTATTTTTGACCTCCTCATTCTCTCTAGGTGTCAACCTATAATATTCTTTGTTTGGTAAACTAGCTCATGGAATAAGGTCAATATGATGGCTTATGCTCCTAATGGGTGGCAATGAGTGTGGTAACTCATCCACGACTATATCAGCAAAGTTTTCCAATAGTTCCTGGATTTCTACAGGCAAGTCTTCTACAGAAGTATTTGTAAGGATAACTCTAGGCTTCCTCACAACAACAAAATGCATTTCTTCCTCCTTCTTGACTTCTTTCAAGATCTCCTTCCCACTCACGAGAAGTATGCTTGAACTAGCTTCTGTCTTTTTCTCTTTGTCTTTTATGGGTAACAACATATGTGCTCTACCATTCTTTTCTAGGGTATAGGTATTCTTTCTTCCATCATGAATAACCTTTCGATCATACTTCCATGGCCTCCCCAATAAAATATGACAGACATCCATAGGAATTACATCACATAATATTTCATCTTTGTAACCTCCTATTTTAAATTCAACTTGGCATTGTTGACTTACCATGACTTGATGCCCTTTCTGCAACCACGATACCTTGTATGGCCTTGGATGTTCATTTGTATTCAATTCCAGCTTCTCCACCATCTCTGTGGATACTAGATTGTCATTTCTCCCACTGTCTATGATAACCTTGAAAACTTTGTCCTTCAACTTGCAAGTAGTTCTGAACAGGCTTGTTCGTTGAACTGGTTCCACTGGTTCCTTTTCAGGTTTAAGAAGAATTTTCCTCATCATGAGTTTTCTTCCTCCTTCTGTTGCTTCTTCTTCCACATTCTTCTACACTTCAACAATGTGTGTTTCTCCACCTTATCTTTTTCTATCAGGACATTCCCAAGATTTATGTCCTTCTTTTCCGCAGGTATAGAATTTAACTATGCCTCCTCTGGCTCTTCCTCTTCCTCTTCCTCTGGAAAAAAGAGCTTCTTCCTCCATGTTTTCCTTCTTTAGAACTTCAACCCTTTTCATGGTGACTATGTTTTTTGTTAGATTTAGGCTTTGGCTTCTGTAACTTCTCTATGGTGGTTCCCTTGCCTCTGCTTGAATTTCCGCCTCTGCTTCGTTAGTTTTTCTTCTTGGCCAATTTTTCTTCATCTTTCAAGGTTGCTTGATAGGCATACTCGACTTTACTGAAAGACATCATGTTGATCTCCTCTTGGATTTCATACCCCATCCCATTGATATATCATGATGTCTTTTCATCTTCATTCTCTTTCTATCCAGCCCTGATGTTTAGTCGGTAAAATTCTTCAGTGTACTCCTTCACTGATAAACCCCTATGTTTCATGTTCTGCAATCTTCTGTAGAGATTGATCTAGTAATCCTTCGAGATAAATTTGGCTTCCAACTTATCTACCATCCTATCCCAATTTTAAATTTGTTTCTTACCATTTCTCTTGTGTTCGACTTGCAGTTCATCCCACCATAACGTTGCATGACCTTTCAGTCTTGTCACTACATGCTTCACCATCTTGTCTTCTTCGATATCTTTGTAATTTAAGTATTTGTCCATAGCACGTACCCAAAATAACAATTATTCGACTTCCAAATTGCCTTCATACATAGGTACCTCTATTCTTGCTCTAGCTCCTATCTTTGAAACAAATTTTATTAAGTGATCTTGTGCAGCATCCTCTGCTACATTTGCTTCATCTTCTACTTCTTCTTCACTCTCAGTTTCACTGACATCACCAACGTCTGGTGATATTCTCTGTGATGTCTCCATGGTGTCCAACCTCATTCAGAGTCACCTCATTTATTCTTCCATTTTTTCATTCTCTATGCGCCTTCTTGGTGGGATGATTTCACTGCGTCACCTACCAATAGAAACCAAGTTTTTCTTGACACCACAAATGATACCAACTTTCCTCCTTTCTCCTTTTGTCTATTGTCCACAAACAAAATTAAAATCTAGCTCTGATACCACCTGATGCAGCCCCCCTCCCCTTTGGGGCTCTGCGACCTCTTGGTCACTAGATCGTTCTCCCTCCTTGAGCTAGAACAACTCTTTAGTCCCTACTGGAACCTCTACTAAAAAAATCTACATGTCCTTTTATGAAACTCCACCTGCATGACTAAGCACCCAAGCATAAGCTTCTACTCCACGCAGTCACAGGCTGTGACCGCATGCCTACGCAAAAATCGTATCCCGAGTTTGTGTATCGGGATTCCTTGGGATGAGCCTCCTCAATCCTCTTGATAGACGATTCCTGATGAGGGTTGAGCATTGATTAGATCCCCTCGATTATTTCACCATTTGACCACCACCTGTGACCATCGGTTGAGCCCAAAAAGGCACTCGTCACGTTTCATGTGTCATAGATTTGAATAAATCGACCCCTTGTTCTTCAACCCCCCGAGTCCTGAACTTGCAACAGGGGCTTAAATCATGTTATCTACCCCCTTTACTTCCACCATGTAACCTCTAGCTATGTTTTGGGGCTAAAACTTTCAAGCACATTGGAACTTCGCATTTCGCGAGGTTGAAGCTCAACCCCAATGCTTACCTTTTGAATACCGGATCCCTCAATCTTTGATATTTTCTTCGGCCAAATTAACAGTCACAGTTCTCTCATTTGATCTGATGGTTCAGGTCATGTCGCGAGTCTGGACCTCATGAGTCCTCGAATTTGCTCCTTTGAATTTCTTTAGTAGTGATTCAGTGAAATATTGAACTTCTCACCACGCGTCAATCCAAAATGGATGGTCCTGATGACGTTGGGACAACCAATGACTGTGATCCTTTCGCGAGTCCACACTTCGCGAATTCTCTCGATTCAGTTCTTTGACTCCTTCCCCCTTCGAGTCATTGAAATGATGATTCATCTCCACGTGCCTTCCTAGACAATGGACAGTCCTAATGGTTTCATAATGATCAATGACTATGATCCTTTCGACACGATCAATGGTTGTGATCTTCTCGAAACGATCAATGATTGTGATCTTTTCGCGAGTTTTCTCTTCGTGAAATCTCACGAATGACTCTTTGACTCCTTCAAGTTGTGATTCAATGAAATACTGAGCATTCACCACACATCCTCCCCGATGGACGGTTCCGATGGTTTCATAACTTCTTCTGTTCAACTTCCTCTGGATCCAATGACTGTTGGTCCACGCACTTAGATCTAACGGCTCGGATCTATTTTCCTCCTGCGCTTACTTCTCACTACCTGGACATGGATTCGGTGGTCCATATATATTGGCATGTTTTACAGGCAGTGTATTCTTATCATTGATGGAAAGTACAAAAACGATAATGGCTTAAGTATAGGAAGAATGTGTCAGGCGAGCATCGGAAGTATTTTTGGAAGACGCAGTAGAGAAAGCTCGATAAGATCATAAGAGATAGTGCAGAGTATGCGTGTTTGTCATTGATGGAAAATATCATGACCAGTAGCACAGGGATAATGGCATGGCAATGGCAAGTTCAACAAGTGATCGTTTGATCCCATTCAGAAGCATAAACTCCAGGAGTCAAGGAAGCAACTCACGGCAAAAAATTGCGAAATGTGAAACCACGACTTAATCTCCATTTCGGAGTTTCGAATACTGGGATTTGGAGGTGTCAAGGAAACTCATGACAAGAATGATGAAATCATGAAATGTGAAACCACGATGTTTTAGAGTTTCAGATACCGGGAGTTGGAGGATTCAAGGAAGAAACTCATGGTAGGAACTCGCGATATGCGAAATCATGAAAAGATCTAGACCATCAAATCATCAAGATTGTGGACCGTTGATCTGAATCCATTTCAGAGTTTCGAATACTAGGAGTTGGAGGAGTCAAGAGTCGAGAATATTCATCACAGGAGTCCCGAAGTTGCGAAATGTGAAATGCCGAAATCCTGAAACAGGCACATCAACAAAGACTCCATTTCGGAGTTTCGCAGACCGGGAAATCAAAGATCAAAGGAAATTTAACCTTTGAAGTAGCAAACCCCAAAATCATGAAACATGCACATCAACAAAGACTCCATTTAGGAGTTTCGCAGACCAGGAAATCAAATATCAAAGGAACGGGGTTCCCTAACCTCTTGAACTCGCGATATGCGAAATCATGAAATAATCCTAGTCATTGGATCAAGGAAAAATCCGGGCCGTCAGAACCAGGAGGTGAATGTGGCAGACCATGTCAGAAAGGACACGTGGTGCAAGCATATAAGGACAAGTGTCAATTTGATTTATCATTTCAGGAACCTGGAAATCACAATTCTGAGTGACACATGGAAGACACACACATCACGACACATCATCGAGTGACGTCATTCCAGGAATTTATTTTCGGGAGTTTTAGCATCAACTCTCCACCAAAGTCCCGAAAGCTGAAGTTCCGAGGCAGAGGATAGTCGTCCGATCACCACGGATCGTGGACCATTGATATGAAGAGAGAAGTGCTCAAATGATTAGTGAGTGGTCATAGGCTGTGGTCACATCGTCGAGAGTTGGAGGAAGTCGCTAACAACTAAACTCCATTTCGGAGATCGCGACTTGGAGAGTCGAGATGCCTCGCAACAGGAATTCGCGACATGCAAAATCGTGAAATGTTGAAATGCGAAAAACACCTTTTGGTGTAGGTTGTGGTCACCGTCAGTGGTCACATGAGGGGAAGACGCTAGTGGAGATAAACTCCATTTCATAGTTTCGGTGATCGCAACATGAAGAGTCGAGACCCTTCATCACAGGAGTCCTGAAGTTGCGAATTGTGAATTGCTTTGTCGATAAGAGCCTGGTCACCACTGATGGTCATGAGAAGGGAAGGAGCTAGTCTAGATAAGATCCTTTTTCAGAGTTTTGGGGATCATGACATGGAGCGTCAATATATCTCATCACAAGAATTGTCGAAATGCCGAAATGTCGAAATGCGAAATGGCGAAATCGACGCGAGACCCTGTGCTTGTAATCCAACAGTGTTGGATACTTGGAAATCTGATTGAAAGGTTATTGTTTCTCTTCACAGTTAATCGATCAGTTACGATTCAGTTAGCAGAACTCAATCATGACTCTTAGATGGATAGCGATTCAGTTGCTGATGCGTTTTCTTGGAGGTTCACAGTGTAACTACTAGAAACGACCGATGGTTTCTGCCGGAGGACTCGAAGAGACTTCAGGGTGATTGCCAAAGATGATGAAGAGTCTCGAGGAATCTTCCAGTGGCATGAAGACTGTCCATAGAGGCTTCTGACCGATGTAAGACTGTTGGAGCCTGGAAATGCAATAGAGGGAATGAGCTTGACTGTGACAGAGAAGATGAAGAGTCTCGACTGCTGGAGAGGCTAAGGAATCTCGACATAACACCCAGTGATGATAGACGCATGGGTTTAACCACCAGAGAAGTTGAAGAGTTGCAATGATGATCAGGCAGAGCACTCGACATGGGGAGAGCATGCAGAAGAATTGTGAATAGAGGATGCAGAAGATGCATAGTGAGAATAAAAACGCAGAACAAAGAAGAGATTGGTTGTTGTTGAGAGTGATTCAGGTGTGTAGAAGGAGGCAGAGTGCAGCAGTTGAAATGCACAGAAGAGGAATGGTGCATAGAAGGAACATGGTGCACAGAGAATAAAATGAATAAGAACATAAAGCGTAAGGAAGGTGTGTAGGAAGACACTGATGCAGGTAGAGCAGAGCAGTGTAGCAGAACAGTGATGAGATCGGTAAGCCATTGATAAATATTGTATCACTGTGATAAATTTATATATAGAAAACTTTATAATCAGGGTGGTAGGGAGGTGCTAGGGAGGACTATTTTCCTCAGAGGTTCAAGTGGGTGCTTGAACACAGGGAGTTGTAGCTTCCATCTGGTTGCAGCCAGAGAAACCAGGGTGGTAGGGTGGTGCAAGGGAGAACTATTGTTCTCTATTATACAGGTTGTTGCCTGTGTGATTGGAAGTTGGTGCTTCCATCCAGTTGGTGTTGGAACACTTAGGGAGTTGTTGCTTCCTTCTAGTGGGTGCTAGAGAAACCAGAGAGTTGGTGCTTCCTTCTAGTGGGTGCTAGAGAAACCAGGGACTTGGTGCTTCCTTTTAGTGGGTGCTAGAGAAACTAGGGAGTTGGTGCCTCCTTCTAGTAGGTGCTAGAGAAAATAGAGAGTTGGTGCTCTCAGCAAGTTGCAGCTTGCAAAACAAAGGTTGTAGCCTCACAATGAGTTGGAGCTCATATGTATGATAATGTACAGAATGTAAAGATTACTTATCATACCAAGAAGAAGATATTTTTACCCTTTATGGGTTTCCTCGAGAAATATCTGTCTCTGTATATTTCATATGTGTGACTGATGTCGAATTTTCTATTACTTACCTCCCTGCATTATTGTGATTGTCATTAAGTTCTCCGCAAACAGTTTAAAATAAGCATAATTGTTTAAGCACGGTAACAACTGATTCACCCCCCCCACTCAGTTGTCCAACAATTGGTATCAGAGCCGGTTCCTTTTATCTAAAGGTAGATCTATAATCTTAAACATGACAAGTCATGAAGGGACTTAAGACACTAAGCCTCCTCTGTTTGATGGAACAAATTTTGCCTTCTGGAAGGTTAGAATGAGAACATACCTAATGGCCTTAGGTGCTGATGTTTGGGATGTAGTAGAGACTGGATACATAAAGCCTATTGTGCTAGCTTCCAAGGATGATGAGTTAGAATTTATCTTTAATGCTAAGGGAATGAATGCTATCTTGAATGGACTTGCAAAAGTCAAGTTTGTAAAGGTGATGCATCTTCAAACTGCTAAAGAAATGTGGGATAAACTTATTAGCAACTATGAAGGAAATGAGAAAGTAAAAGATGGCAAACTTCAAACATTTAGGTTGAAGTTTGAACAACTAAATATGAATGAAGATGAAACAGTTAGAAATTATTTTTTAAGAGTTGAAGAACTGGTGAATTCCATGAAGGGTCTTGGTGAGAAGATTGAAGAACCAATTTTACTTCAGAAGATTTTAAGATCTTTGCTTGATAAATTTAATCCAAAAGTCTTTGCAATAGAAGAACTAAATGATCTTAAAAATCTGTCCATTGATCAACTCCTAGGAACTTTAACTGCATATGAAATGAGAATCAACAAAGATAAATCTATTACTAAAGAAGCATCTTTTAAAGTAGACAAGGATATTGATTCAGATTTAGATGATATTGAGGAAAAATTTGTGAGAAGGTTAAAGAAAGGATCAAGAAAATATCAAGGCAAGCTTCCCCTCAAATGTTTTAACTGTGGTAAGATAGGTCACTTTGCAAATAAGTGTCCACACAAGAAGAAGGACCGGAACTCTGAAGGTGAAGAGAAGTACAAATCCAAAAGATTTGATAGAAAGAAACGTTTATGTGTAAACAATGATGACTCCTCAGAAGACATCGATAGTGACTCTTCCTGGGAAGATAAGGTAAATGACTTCATGCTTATGGCCAAAGAGGATTATGATAATAAAAGCACAGGCAATGATGATAATGATGAAGAAGCTGTGGTTGACTTGGAAATAGAGTTGATCAACACTTTGGAAGAGATTGACAGACTCAGACTTAAGAAGAGAAAGCAAAAACAATTGTTGATACAGTTCAAGAAAGGCACTAAAAAACCTAATGAAGAATTTGCCTTGCTAAAAGTGGAATTAGAAGAGGCAAAGAAAATAGAGGACATTCTGAAACAATAGTTATCAGAAAAGAAGGCAAGATATGAAGCCCTGGAAGAAGAAGTATTGAAAACAAGGAAAGAGTTGGAGAAGTTTCAAGCCTTGTATCATCAGAATCTGTCAAGTATCAAAGCCTCAGAAGGATTAGTCACCATTCTGAATCAGCAAAGGAATCCAAAGCTGAAAATTTGTTTGGGTTATGAAGTGGGATCAAGTAGTGGTCAGCCAAGAAACAAAGAACCCATCAAGTTTGTCAAATCTACAACCAATGACAACAACAAACCTGCAGAAACAAGGAAGACAATTAGTCACCCAGGAGGATTAAAGAAAAAGGTGCCAGGACTGAATCTGTAGAACAAAGAAATAATGCACTCCCTACTCAAGGAAATCATCAGCATGGAAGAAATCGACCTGCTCAAAGAAGACAACCATTTTCCAGGTACCAAGTATTTTTCTATGGATATTTTTTTTCTGTTCTAACTTTGGTCACAAAGCTGTAAACTGTTCTTTAAAATTTAGATATGAGCAAGAAAGACATTCAAGGTATARATATATGCCASAACAACGAATGAGACACCCAAGTAAAAAACCTCCACAGATTGCAAATCACTTGATGGCTGGGAAAAGGACACAGGTTAAGCATAACAATCGTTTTGACTCTTTAATCAACGAACCAGAATGCTACATCTATCATAACTATGGACATAAAGTTGTTGATTGTCACTTAAAGAACTATAAATCAGATTTGAATTCCTCTACTAAAAATGTCAAGGTTTGGAAGAAGAAAGAAAGTGATAAGTGTGGATTAGTGTTGTCGGCTCAAAGACAAAAGAACCCCTGGAATATAGATAGTAGATGTTCCAAGCACATGACTGGAGAAAAGGATAGGCTTTTGCTTATAAGTAAAATCAAAACAGGAAATGTGATCCTTGAAAATGATGAACCAGGTAAAAACAAGGATAAAGGGATGGTGAATTTAAGTAATGGAAAAGGAGATTCTCAGGATGATCTTCCTATAGATGGGATGAAACATAATTTTCTCAATACAAGTCAAAAGTGTGACAGAGGCAGTGCAGAGGTGTTCATGTCCAAAGAGTGTAAGGTAAATGTAAACTCAAGACAAGTGGTGAATAAAGGAATAAGGACAATTAATGATGTTGATATTGAATCCTCCCCTGCAAGTAAAGAAGAAGACACAGATACAATAAAATAATGTTTAGTTAGAATCTATCCCATGGAAGAAGTAGAAGAAGAATCATGTCATAAGATGGAAGCTGAAGTTTTGAAGGTTGAGAAGTCAAACACCCAAAGCAAGTTCTTAAATAGCTCAATGACCCTGGATAAGATCTTGGATAGTCAGAGATCACCAAATCACAAATCTGGTATTGGATACAACAAGGAAGAAATCAGTACTCCTAAGAAACCTGATACAGGTCCTTCGTCTGTGAAAAAGAAAAGCAGGTATGAGAGTGGTTGTAGCGGTTTTTTCTTGTGATTGAATATGGTCATAAAATCCTTGGATTGTATGCATCGTGGAAGAAAAAATGAAATTGCAGTAATAGAGATCAATGAGAATCAATGGGGAGATCCAAGGGTTGTTTGAAAAGTATGAGATACAATTACGCAGTGTGTCAGTAGGACAACAGCATCTTCAAAAACAACATTTTGTTTTACAAAATGATATACATGACATCCTGTAGAGATAACAAGAGGAAAGACCTGGTCAAGGAAATATAACCTTTTAGGAACAAAGGGGGAAAATAGTCAGAAGCAGAGAGATAAAAGTGACAGGGGGAGTCATCCAATTATGACAAGAAAAGGTTGATGAAGGAGTCCCAGTAAGAGAGGTGAGAAATATTGAGTATTCTATAGAGGATACAATGGAAGCTAAAGATGAACAGGTCCAAGAATTAGAAGGAGAAGACTCTGGTTTAGATACAAATATTCTACAGGACTCAAATAAGAAAATCCATCATGTCAGGGGGTTTTTGTGTTGGTTTAATATCTGATAACTCCTAAAAATACTACAACAGCTCAGGGGGAGCATGTGTTCTTTGACATTGATGTCAAAAGGGGAGAAAAGAGTCTGTGTGCCTTTGTTGCCGTCAATACCAAAGGGGGATATTGTTGGCATGTTTTACAGGTAGTGTATTCTTGTCATTGATGGAAAGTACAACAACAATGATGGCTTAAGTACATGAAGAATGTGCCAGGAGGGCACCAAAAGTATTTTGGGAAAACGCAGCAGAGCAAGCTCGATAAGATCAGAAGAGATAGTGCAGAGTATGCGTGTTTTTCATTGATGGCAAAGAGCACGAACAACAACGTAGGGATAATGGCATGGAAATGGCAAGTTCAACAAGTGATCGTTGGATCCCATTCAGAAGCGTAAACTCCAGAAGTCAAAGAAGCAACTCACGGTAGAAAATCGTGAAATGTGAAACCACGACTTAATCTCCATTTCGGAGTTTCGGATACCGGGAGTTAGAGGTGTCAAGGAAACTCATGACAAGAATGATTAAATCGCGAAATGTGAAACCATGACGTTTCGGAGTTTCAGATACCGGGAGTTGGAGGAGTCAAGAAGCAACTCACGGCAGGAACTCGCAATATGTGAAATCATGAAAAGATCTGGACCGTCGAATCATCAAGATTGTGGACCATTGATTTGAATCCATTTCAGAGTTTTGGATACCAGGAGTTGGAGGAGTCAAGAGTCAAGACTCTTCATCATAGGAGTCCCAAAGTTGTGAAATGTGAAACGTCAAAATCCCAAAATAGGCACATTAGCAAAGACTCCATTTCGGAGTTTCACAGACCATGAAATCAAAGATCAAAGGAACTTTAACCTTTGAAGTAGTGAACCCCGAAATCCTGACACAGGCACATCAACAAAGACTCCATTTCGTAGTTTCACAAACTGGGAAATCAAAGATCAAATGAAAGGGTTCCCTAGCCTCTCGAACTCGCAATATGAAAAATCGCGAAATAATCCTAGTCGTTGGATCAAGGACAAATCTGGGCTGTCAGACCTAGGAGGTGAATGTGGTAGACCATTTCAGCAAGGACAGGTGGCAGCCTACGTCAGAAAGGACACGTGGCACAATCATATAAGGACAAGTGTCAAGTTGATTTGGCATTTCAGGAACCTGGAAATCACAATTCTGAGTGACACATGGCAGACACACAGATCATGACACGTCATTGAGTGACGTCATTCCAGGAATTTAGTTTTGAGAGTTTTAGCATCAACTCTCCACCAAAGTCCCGAAAACTAAAGTTCCAGGGCAGAGGATAGTCATTCGATCATCATGGATCATGGACCATTGATCTGAAGAGCGAAGCGCTCAAATGATTAGCGATTTATCATAGGTTTTGGTCACATCGTCGAGAGTTGGAGGAAGGACCTAACAACTAAACTCCATTTCGGAGATCGTGACTTGGAGAGTCGATATGCCTCACAACAGGAATTCACGACATGCAAAATCGAGAAATGCCGAATTGCAAAAAACACCTTTTGGTGTAGGTTGTGGTCACCGTCAGTGGTCATGTGAGGGGAAGAAGCTAGTGGGAGATAAAATCCATTTCAGAGTTTCAGCGATCACAACATGAAGAGTCGATACCCTTCATCACAGGAGTCCCGAAGTTGCGAATCGCGAAGTGCTTTGTGGATAAGTGCCTGGTCACCACCGATGGTCACGAGAAGGGAAGGAGCTAGTCCAGCTAAGATCCCTTTTTGGAGTTTCGGGGATGGCGACATGGAGTGTCAAGATATCTCATCACAAGAATTGTCGAAATGCCGAAATGGCAAAATCGACGCGAGACCCTGTTCTTGTAATCCAACGGTGTTGGATACTTGGAAATCTGATTGAAGGGATATTGTTGCTCTTCACAGTTAATCGATCAATTACGATTCAGTTAGCAGAACTGAATCATGACTCTTGGATAGTTGGTGATTTAGTTGCTGATGCATTTTCTTGGAGGTTCACGGTGTAACTACTAGAAACGACTGATGGTTTCTGCCAGAGGACTCGAAGAGACTTCAGGGTGATCGCTAGATAAGATGACGAGTCTCGAGGCATCTTCTAGTGGAATGAAGACTGTTCATAGAGGTTATTGACAGATGTAAGACCATTGGATCCTAGAACTGCAATAGAGGGAATGAGCTCGATTGTAACAGAGAAGACGAAGAGTCTCGATTGCTGGATAGGCTAAGGAATCTCGGCATAACACCCAGTGATGATGGACACGTGGGTTCAACTGCCAGAGAAGCTGAAGAGTTGTAATGATGATCAGGCAAAGCACTCGACATGGGGAGAGCATGCAGAAGCATTGTGAATAGAGGATGCAGAAGATTCACAGTGAGAATAAAAACGTAGAACAGAGAAGAGATTGGCTATTGTTGAGAGTGATTCAGGTGTGTAGAAGGAGGCAGAGTGCAGCAGCTGAAATGCACAGAAGAGGAATGGTGCATAGAAGGGGCATGGCACACAGATCATAAAAGGAAGAAGAACATAAAGCGCAAGGAAGGTGTTTAGGAAGACACTGATGCAGGTAGAGCAGAGCAGTGTAGAAGAACAGTGATGAGATCGGTAAGCCATTGATAAATATTGTATCACTATGATAAATTTATATATAGAAAAATTTATAATTAGGGTGCTAGGGAGGTGCTAGGGAGGACTGTTGTCCTCAGAGGTTCAAGTGGGTGCTTGAACACAGGGATTTGTAGCTTCCATCTAGTTGCAGCCAGAGAAACCAGGGTAGCAGGGTGGTGCAAGGGAGAAATGTTGTTCTCTGTTATATAGGTTGGTGCTTGTGTGACTGGAAGTTGGTGCTTCCATCCAGTTGGTGCTGGAACACTTAGGGAGTTGTTGCTTCCTTCTAGTGGGTTCTAGGGAAAGCAGGGAGTTGGTGCTTCCTTCTAGTGGGTGATAGAGAAACCAGAGAGTTGGTGCTTCCTTATAGTGGGTGCTAGAGAAAATAGAGAGTTGGTGCTCTCAACAAGTTGCAGATTGCAAAACAGAGGTTGTAGCCTCACAATGAGTTGGAGCTCATATGTATGATAATGTACAGAATGTAAAGATTACTTATCATACCAAGAAGAAGAGGTTTTTACCCTTTATGGGTTTCCTCAGGAAATATCTGTCTCTGTATATTTCATAGGTGTCACTGATGTCGAATATTCTATTACTTACCTCCCTGCATTATTGTGATTGTCATTACGTTCTCTGCAAAGAGTTTAAAATAATCATAATTGTTTAAGCACGGTAACAACTAATTCACCCCCCCCCCTCTCAGTTGTCCAACAAGATCTTCCCTACGACTAATCTACGGTCACTGTACCTTCTCTTATAAACTTTCGCCTTCTCCTAGATTTAGAAGATTTCTCAGGATTCAAAGACTCAATCTTCGCCCCTCTTGTGAATCCAACTCCTGGAGCTCGCTAACACTTGTAGAAAGTAATATCTCATATGAGCTTCATCCCTTGAAGGATTTTTCGATCTCCCACGCACACCTTGCATTCTGGGGATTTCGAATAACTCAATTTGAAGGATTTTCTTGAAAAATAAAATGCTTCTCACCCACATGGTGTTCTTTTGCACTGGTTCTCCGAAGCTTGTTGGATCCTTGACGTTGTGCAAACCTTGTGCCTGGCCTAAGTTTCTATGAATCTATCTCTAAACTTCTCTGAATCAATCCTAGACTCAGTCGATGCACTCCTTGCACTCGAGATGCACACCTTGCATACAAGTATCAGAAGAGAAATGATTGAAACTCAACCAACTTCATCTTGAACTCATATAGTTAATCTCTCAAACACTCATACATGAAATGAAATATAACAAATCATACATACAAAATAGCATTCATGCAATCACATATGAAATGAACATAGTCCAAGGATTTGGGACAATTTATGTCTGCCCTCTTCATTCATGAAAAACAAATACATGGTGTTTCTGCTATTCTACTCTGGTCTACTCCTCTCTCTATTTTTCCCTCTTACATTCTCTATCTTACAATGCAATACTGAAAATCTATATAAGGACTTCTCCACGAGCTCTTTTGTCCTGTTCTAAAATCTATCATTTCAAATTTAAAACTATTACCTACTTTTTTCTATTACAATAACTACTAGTTATTTCCAGATAGAGTCGACACTCCATATCTTCATTTCCTTATAGTCCTTCCAGACTTTACAAACAAGCTACAATATAAAAAAAAAAATTACAAAATATCTCAACAACCAATTAAATTATGAGTTAAATGCTTGATTTGAAACTTTGTCATTGTTGAGATGTCATTCTTCTACCTCCACGCGTGCATTGTTGACTTTGAAGGTGATGCTCCTGTATCAAGAATATTATCACATGTTTGTCTAGAATTATGGAAACATTGTGGCTCCTATAACAACCCTTCTTACAAATAATGCCTTTAGTTGTATTCCAATCACCGACCAATCCTTCCAAGCCTTGAAAGAAGCTATGTGCACTACTCTTGTACTAGCCCTGCCTCACTTCACCAAGAACTTTTTTCTAGAATGTGATGCATTAGGGAGAGGAATCGGGTCATCCCTTATGCAAGATGGATGACCTCTGTATTTCACTAGCAAGAATTTGTGAGAGTGACGTTTGGGCCAATCGATCTATGAAAAGGAAAAGTTGGTTATTTTTCATGTAATGAATCTCTGGAGACCTTATCTATTGGGACATAGCTTCCAAATTAAAATGGATCATCACAGCCTCAAGTACTTCCTATAACAATGGATTTCATCCCCATAGCAACAAAAATGGTTGACCAAGTTGTTTAGATATTATTATGAGATCAATTACAAGAAGGGAAAAGAAAATGTGGTGTCTAATGCTCTTTCTAGGAAATATGAAGAAGAAGGGTCCCTATTTTCTCTTTCATTCTTT
>ML851577.1:36675-60912 GCA_009831015.1 Picea engelmannii
TATCCATCTAGCAGATATTTATGGTTTTCTTCTCTACCATTGAATTATTAATTACAAATATGTGTTAAATGAATAATAGTTATCCTTAGATATTCTTAAAAGTAATGCTAATATTTTTTAAATATGATGTTTATATTTTGTTTCCTCATAAAATATATGTGGTATTATTTCTTAATTTTTTTAGTTTTTTTTTTTTAAATAATTTTTATGATTTAGTAACATTAATTGACATTTTGATATATATATGATGAATTTATTTGATAGTTTATTAATTTGACTTTTTATAACTTTAATAGCAGATTTATGTGAAGTAAATAATCATTTTCAATTTATATTCCCTTTAGGTTAGATTATTTAAAATAATGGATGCTATTGTTTATCTGTTTTGCCTTGTGGTAGTCATGCTTCTCTCAATGGAATATTATCTTATAAATATAGTTTACATATGATGTTATTCCTCTTTATTTCCCTTATCATCTAGTTGATATTTTTATGATCAGAGATTTATTGTTTTTTTATATACTATTGCATTAATAATATAAAGATTATCCCTCTAATATAGATTTATTACTTTATTTTACTATTGTATTATTAATTCTAAATAAAAATTAAATATGAAGTTATTATTTTTAATATAGTCAGGAAACATAATACTATTTTCCTTTAAATATGGTGTTGTATTATTAATTATAAATAAAAACTAAATATAAAGTTATTATTTTTAATATAGTCATGAAAGATAATACTATTTTCTTTTAAATACAGTGTTTGTATTTTATTTCCTAACATTGGCACTATATCTTAACATTGACACTATATTGCATTGGTTTACTCTTCTTTAATGTTGTGTTGACACTATATGTCATTGATTTATTCTTCTTTAATGTTATGTTGACACTATATGGCATTTGTTTTCTCTTCTTTAATGTTGTGTGGCAAATATTTTTTAAATATGACATTATTATCCTAATACTATTTTCCTTTAAATATGTTATTTCTGTTTTATTTTCTAATTTTATTTTTTGGCATTGGCACTATATGACATTGGTTTTCTCTTCTCTAGTAGTGTTATGTTGTAAATGAGTTGTAAATATTTTTTAAATATTCCATTATTATCCATATATTTATTTTGTTTAAGCCGTATATTTTTGTATTTTTCTTTATATTACTTCATATAGTGTTTGTATAGCCTTTTTTGCTACTCCAAACTCAAACTCAGAAAATTTACATTAGATTGGTCAACTAGCATTCTTCTGATCTCAAATTTCACTGAGGCATTCTTCTACTAATTATTTCAACTTAGAATGGTAATTTGGCATGCTTCTATTCACTGTTTTAACTTAGAATAACAAACATGGGATATTATGAACTGTTATTTAAATAAAAAGCGTAATATTATGACTCAAAAACTTGAACAAAAGATATGGAATTGAAAATATGGAGAGCAACCATTGCAGAGAGATACACAAAATGATAGTTTGTATTCCACACATTACACAGAAATACATCACACTTAAATAAGTGTTGTGAGATCCAACTTATTCCACTCTTGGAGGGAGAGGCTGAAAGAATCTCTCAACATCCTCCAACAAACCCAATCCAATCCCTAAACTCTAGTAGTGACATTAATTATGCATTATCTCTAACACCCCCCAGTAATGCCTACATTACAAAACTTCACAAATTACATAATGGAAAGGTTACAACACTTTGTCTGGCATGATCCTCATCAACGCATACACCCACTCTGACGCCTATGAATTATGCTCTTTCTCTTCCTCTTCTTCGAGCTTTCCTTTCAGCTCGTTTAAAGTATAAATGTTTCAGATAATCATTCATGCACTTGTACGATTGACAATTTTGACAATCTCGGCTCACTGGGGCTTCCATGAGAAAAGATTCCAATTATTGATGCATTCTATGAACATGCCTCCATTTGTCGGATTTTTGCTTTTGGCTATCCATTAGTGTCTAGAAGAGCACTTTGGATACGGAATGTCCTCAACATTCAAGTATACAAGGTGACTTCGAATAAGAACAGTCGTTCTTGAAACTGGGGCTAACTGGGGCTGCCAACTTATATCAAGATACAAGAGTTTCTATTTTACATAAACATTTACATAAAAAAAACTTTAAACACACATAAAAAACTTTATGCACAACACGCCTTTCCTTTTTCTAGAACAGTTTGAGAGATGACTCTCGTGGTTCTTCATCACTCTCTGATTCTGATAAGTCATCCAAGTTGGCAATGCTTGCAGTTTCTTTTCCATTCAGAAGATCCCTAGCATGAGTTCTACAATTCTAGGCTATATGTCCAATCTTGTGATAGTAGAAACATTTTGTTAAACCCTTGGTTCTTCTCATCTTACCTTTTGAAAATAGTGCAATTTCATGCTCACCACCTATATCCGAGTGTTCCGAATATGTCCTTTTTTCTTCAGATAATAATGATGCTACCATTCTGTCCAATGATTGTGAGGGTAATTGACTTAATGTGAATACAACATTGCTATATTTAGAACATAGGCTATTCAATAGAATTTCTTTAGCATCTTCTGGATCCACCTCGGTACCTGTATCAACTAATTTCCTAAAGAGAGAC
This sequence comes from Picea engelmannii, assembly GCA_009831015.1. Taxonomy (NCBI): domain Eukaryota; kingdom Viridiplantae; phylum Streptophyta; class Pinopsida; order Pinales; family Pinaceae; genus Picea; species Picea engelmannii. The sequence continues at coordinate 39,281 of ML851577.1, forward strand.
ATTAACTCGTTTATATGAGTAGAGAGATGGGTCTCATCATGCATTTTGAGACTAAAAAGTTGCAGCTTTAAAGAAAACTTTGCATTCATTGCCTTTTCCCCAAATAATTTACTTAATTGCTCCCAAATTACTTTAGATTATTTTTCCAAATCAATCAAATGCAATTGCGTGTCTGAAAGAGCCAAACCAATAATAGCTTTAGCCTTTTCTTCCTTATTTTCTCATTCAACCAGAAGTCTGGGATCACTAGGAGATTTTTCAGTGGCTTTTACTATGCTCCACACACCTCTATTCATTAGATGCATTTGAATTTTAACTTTCCATGTATGGAAATTGAAACCATTAAACTTCTCCATAGGTATAGAATCAATTTTACCTCACAAAAGATTTTCCTTGCAACAATCTTGTTTCCACGGTTCAGATAGGCTGGAGGAAAAAAGAAGGCAGACGTGACCCCTTAACGCACAGCGCCCCTGTGCACATCAAGACAGATTGGTATGTTCGGTCTGGTGCACAACAACCGATTTGTTCCAAAGTCATCCAAGCCAACAAGTCCTCTACGCAGGTAGTGATGAGCTCCACATGGATCTCCTTCAAAATTGTCTCATGGAAAGCTTGCTCATCTTCACTCGGGCTCTGATGTCATCACCTTGCAATTTTCTGGCAGTGTCACCTTGAAATCAATTTGCTAGTTGATTTTCGATTGAGATCAACTAACTCTGATCTCTCTCATTGTTAATCTCTTGCGATCTAGTGTCCTCGGGCGAATCTTTCTTCGCGTAGATTCATGATATGCTTTTGTGGGATTATCTACATCAATCAATGTTTATTGCACAACGATTTCCAATTTGTGTGCTTCTAGACGACTCCTCCCTTCCACGAATTTCAACAACAACACACTCCTTCTCATGTAATCTCCCAAAGTTCAACCAACAACTTCTCTCACCCAGTTAACTATTTTCAAATTTTGGCGATTCTTTAGACTCACAACAACTCATTCTTTAGAATCAGAGTGGCGACTCATTCTTTGGAGGTGACCACATAATATACAAATGTTGCAACACAACAGGATCACGTCCTTAGCATCAGATCTGTGCAGCTCCTTTACCTCAATGGCTTTGATACCACATTGAAAATATGGAGAGCAACCATTGCAGAGAGATACACAAAATGATAGTTTGTATTCCACACATTACACATAAATACATCAAACTTAAATAAGTGTTGTGAGATCCAACTTATTCCACTCTTGGAGGGAGAGGTTGAGAGAATATCTCAACATCCTCCAACAAACCCAATCCAATCCCTAAACTATAGTAGTGGCATTAATTAGGCATTATCTCTAACACATGGGTAATATGATGTATTATTTAAAGAAAGTGTAAAATATTGTGGTTGAAATTTATGTAAAAATGGGAAATATGGAGATTGCAGTAAGCTCAATAGTATTCTTACATTACAAGAGTTGTGCTATCAAAACTACAAGGGAACACAAAAAGTTTGGAAAACTAAAGGGAACATAAAAGGGGACATGTTAACCCTAGACATTCAAGGAATTCGCTAAAGATAGGGAAAGTCATGAAATGAAGACTCGTTTTAAGACATAATGCTTCCTAAAAAAAATTATTTGTATAATCTTTCTTAAGTTTTAGGAATATTATTTTATCAATTTTTTATATTTTTAGAAAATAAAATATATTTTTAATTTTCAAATATTTAAATAAAAAATTATATATTTTAAATTTTTTAAATTTTAAATTTTAAATTTTTAAGAGTGGATATATTAAATAAAATATATTCTATCCTTCTCATGTATTTGTTTAAAGCTCGCCAAATGCGTGATCTAGGCCTTTAAAATGGGTTAATTGCTTGCTCTTGGTGGTGGAGGACTTGCCCATGTGAATTTAGATAGCGTCGTCCCGACAAAAATTAATGGAGTTGGATTTTCTCGTGACTGTTTTGATAATTAAGCCTTAATATTTTAAATCACATTTAATATGTTGTGCGATTTTTACTGAGTACTTAATATATAAGAATAAGATAAATTAACGGAGTTGGATTTTTTCGTCACTATTCTGATAATTAATCTTTAATATTTTAAATAATATTTTGTGCGATTTTTATTGAGTAATTATTATATAAGAATAAGATAAATAAATTGGAAGGCAAGAGGTTATTTTTAAAATTGTGGTAACATGAAAAATTAGAGAATTCAAAAAAAAAAATTAAAAAGTTTTATTTTTAAAAATTTAGAAGTATTTCTTTATTTTGACTAGTGTAAAGAAGAAAATTAATAATTTTAAAATAAGAATAAATTCTCACTAGCTCGATAGTGAAGCATGATATAGGACAATTCTTAAAATGTTATGGGTTGAAAGCATGTGTCATCTTTGTGACACTAAAGGGGTTGAAAATGAAAAGCAATCTCTTAGAGTATTTTTAAATCACAATTTCAAATATTTGTTACACAACATCCTTCCTAACCTTTTAACCCATCAAAACTATAGTTAGTTTCCCTTATCTTTCTAAACAATTTTTTTTAAAGAAATCCATGTAATTCCTTACCTTACCTAAATCCATCTTTGTGACATTAAGATGAAAGATGAAAAACAATTTTTCTTAAAGTATCTTTAAATCACAATTTCAAAATATTTGTTAGAACACAAACCTTCCTAACCTTTTAACTCATCAAAACTATGGTGAGTTAAGAATGTTTTTTTTAAGTTTTTGGAAGACAAAAAAAAAAAACATGTAATTCTTTACTTTTCTTAAACTTTGATAAACCAAATTTCATCACAAGCAGATGTTAATCACCACCATCACGGCTATCAATCTTAACTACACTTGTAATAAAAAAGGTCTATCATAGACCACCACCACCAGCAGAAATTGCACTCATAATAAGAAGTATTAAAAAATCTCCATACCATTATGTTTTTTCAACCATCATATTTTGTGTTTATTTATAAATATAGTAAAGGATATGAAATTCCCATAATACAACATTTACGATATAGTCTAGGATATGAAATGCCCACAATACAATATTTAAGTATTTGTTTTTTGTTAGATTAGAGAGGTATTGGTTAGATTAGTTATTTAGAAATAGCCACCACATGTTGGTGACTCCATACCAGGTAGCTAAAGTAGCGACATGATTTAAGGAAAAAACAGAAAACAGACAGAGACCTCACACAAGATACAACACAAGAGAGGAAGAGATGAACACACAAAAAACAACCTAATCTATTGCATTAGGCATAGCTTCTATTTATACACATTTTGATTACTATCGATTGTTGATCATGCGCATAGATCGAGGGCTCAGATTCTTTCTTCTGGACACTTCTCATCACTCTAGTCAAGGTTATTTATTACATCTTATCTCTAACAACTACTTATATTGACTTATCTCTTTCTTACTCACATAGGTCATCAAGTCTGGTTTACCTGCTCAACAGATCATCATGCCACATGCATTAGTTATGTATTATAACACCCCCCCTTAATGAATACATGTCTTAATATTTATTTGATGAAGTCTTTATGAGAGTCATGTAATCATTTTTTGTCATCTTCATATCATTGGACTTATGTTAAGAACCAAAGACTGAATACAAAAGCACCACAACATATATACAAGAACAATATGCAAAATCTCTTTTATTACTATCAAACACTTGAGGTAGGGCAACACCATACAATGGATCCTATTATGGAAGGGATCCTCTCATGTTCACTTGCCTCTTCGAGGGGGCATCCTCTTATTGAGCTACCGCTCCAAATACAATATTTCTCTTCATATCCCATTACATTGCTTGAACCTCTTTATATAGTGCTACCATCACCTAAGAACATTCTAGAGGGGGAATCTTCTAGAATTAGAACCTTCTAAGAATTCATCTTATATTTATTATATCTAACTACTCATTTATTGTATCTAACTACCATAGTGGGCCTTATTTAATAATATAGTGGACCTAGTCCACCTTACATTGAATGGCTTCCACTATTATCACTATGGGCCCTCTGGGCCCCCACTACTACCTCTCTAGCTACCTAACATTTCATCTCCCTTATGAAAGCGTTGTCCTCAATGCTTGATGTACAACCATATACCAGGGTCCCATGGATAATTGTGGACCATAATGCTGAAGAAGGTTGGAAAACCAAGGTCCCATGTAGAAAGGAAAACCACCATGCTGAAGTAGTCCAACCACCGTTGTAAGCCCAGGTCCCATGTCCAAATGCTCATGTAAACTCCCCGTGGAAGATTTTGGAACCCAATAACCAACTCAAAATGATTCTCCAAAGACTGACACCTGTCATGTGGATCGAAATAAGAAGATCCATCCACATAGTGGAAAAGGGTCGTAGCAGAATCTAGAAGGAATAATACCACTGTAGAATATGTAGGATGGACACTGGTAATAATCATGGGCTCTCAATTTATCACATTGATGCTCTCTACAAAAGGTGGATTAGAGTTATCAAATAAAATATGAAAGTGGTTGTCATCCCAGAAATGACAACTATCCATATACCAATCATCACAATCAGCCTCAAAATCATACCAAGCATATATTTCTTGATTATATTCATCTTTGATGTCTGCCATAAGAAATCTCTCATGCATGTTATCCAATGAATCTTGAATACTATTAAAACTATCATTGAGGCCATCTGCAAGGTCATGCAATCTAGCATCCAATGTGTCATACAATTGGGATTTGAATGCTTCAATAATTTGTAGAATTTCTTTGAGGGTTTGACAGGAAATAGCCATATGAGCACCCTATGAACTCTTCGGTCCCACAATCTTCATAAAAAAACACAAAAAATAGAACAACAAGTTACGGCAGAAAATCGCGGTTTTTTCTGGAAAACCCTAAAAAACTGTTGAATTTAAAATGCTCATAACTTCACTTCCCGAACTCGGTTTCGGTTGATTTTTTTTTCGAAACTGGGTGAAATTGTGAGAGGAACTCAGATCTATAATTGTTTGGGAAAATTTGTCCTCCAGCTGCTATAGAAAAGAAAATAATAATAATAATAATAATAATAAATAAAAATGCGTCATTGTCCGTGGAAAAAACCCTGAAAAATTGTAGATTTTAAAACTTCAATATCTTGACTTCTCGGACTCCGTTTCAGACGATTTTTTTTCCAAATTGGGTGTTTTTATGAGAGGAACTCAAATATACAACCTGTTTCTACAATTATTTTTACAGAAATATACCGAAAATGTATGGAATGTCGCGCGGCCCTATTTTTTTTTTCTCTAAAAAAAAAAAACTGCAAAAATAAAAAATGTTTGCCCACAATGTCTGTCAAGGAAAGTGATCTGATACCACTTGTTAAGAACCTAATAAATGAATACAAAATATCACAATAGATCCAAAGAACAATATAGAAAACCACAACTTTATTATAGAAACCCTTGAGGTAGGGAAACACCGTACAATGGATCATATTATGGAAGGGATCCTCTCCTGTTCACTTGCCTCTTCAAGGGGGTATCCTCCTATTGAGATACCGCTCCAAATACAATATTTATCTTCATATCCCATTACATTTATTGAACCTCTTTATATAGTGCTACCATCACCTGAGAACATTCTAGAGGAGGAATCTTCTAGAAGTAGAACCTTCTAAGAAGTCCTCTTACATTTATTATATCTAACTACCCATTTATTGTATCTAATTACCATAATGTGCCTTATTTAATAATATAGTGGACCTAGTCCTCATTACATTGAATGGCCTCCACTATTATCACTATGGGCCCTCTGGGCCCCCACTACTACCTCTCTAGCTACCTAACAACTTTCTTTAGTGTGTTGCTTCATTTTATTGGCTTCCCCTCATCATAAATCTCCTTGGTATTTTGTGTCTTACTCCTAACCATAACAATGCTCAAGTGGTTTCAGATGATGACTAACCATCACACCAAGTGGTTTCTAGCTAACCATAAAATTTTCTTACAAGTGGTTTTGAATGACCAAGAACCACACACATAAATGAGTTCAGCTGACCACGAACCTTGCACATATATAGTTTCGGCTGAACAAAAACCATTATGATGGGGAAATTGATTTATAATGCACACTCTCTTGGGATTTCTCCGCTATGAGATTCATCATCAAACTTTTTGGTTCTTCTTTTGTACTTGCATAAAATTGATTATTGCTCAAACTATCTGCTTCTTCCTTTATACCTGCCAAAAAATGATCATTGATGTCCATATAAAACGAAATCCATCTACCGAGATACATGGGTGCCATCATTTCTATACTCACTAGTTATCTAAGAATGCTTTTAACCTAAATGCTTCATAAGTTAGACTTCCCCTTAATCATAACTTGGTCCCAACCAACTCACACTCTAAGATTAATCCATCTCACATTCTTCCCCTTAATCAAAGATGCAACTTCTTTGGCTCACCATCAAGCTTAGATACGAGTGCACCAGTCACCCTCTTACCTACCTAGTGGTTAATTCCACAACTTGATACCACATACACTCTATGCATAAGAGGGATACAGACTACATGATTTCATGTGCTACCACACTAATCCATGTAGGCATGACTCAACAAGGCTTACTAAAAACTTGGGGAATACAACTTGTCTATTTCAAAGCTTTACAACTTTGGACCAAAAGCCTTTGGGGTGTCGGGAACAACCAATCATGCACCTTGTACAACACTTATGCATCATTTCAACATTTCATCTCAGGTACAACAAATATTCTCCATGATTTACTAAATTCCCTACAAATTACAATCCCATTACATAAGCTCGTTTATAATTCTTCACCAAGCATACCTTATCTTTTACCTCTTCATCTCGAGTATTATTTTCCCTTACAAATTATTTTATCTCTTACAACAAGATTATTTTCTTCTTTCTATTTATCCATTCATCTTTTCCAAATTCTTCCTCTTACCATACTTAATCACAAGTTTGTCTTATGTTTCTTTTTTCTTCTTATTTCATCTTCTACTTTTGTTTCCTTGAATGATTTTATCTTCGTAATTTCTGGAATGGTCAGTTCCAACACAAACTCAAATACGTGACAACAGTTGACTAGACTAGATGTCACTATAATAACTATTTGACTTTTCTTACACCCATACTAACATACGTGTTTCTTTCAAGACATATTAATAATTCATCATAAATTGAATTGAGGTGTTGGGGAACATCGAACATGCACTTCCAAATTCTCAAGACAAAATATTTTACATAACTTATTCAAAACTTTGCATTCACCATGATGATCTCTTATTCATCTAGACAAGCAACTTGACTCAATATTTGACTATATTAGCAAGCAACATTAATTTGGTAGAGACTCTCACCATAACTTTATCTTGATTCTTTAAATAAAGAAATGTTTGACTTGACTCTGAATTTCACTTTAACTCACACATGGACTTTTGTGACTCTCTCACCACTTGCAGATTGGCTTTAGATTTTATTTTTTTGCATCAATAGACTCTCAACCTCAATTTGACTAAACTTGGATTGTTACCTCTCTTTTACAATTATCCCTTTCTATTTTATAAATCCATATAACCATTCCAAACAACTTCAAATTATTCTCTATAATCAATAGACAATGACCCTTTTAATCAATGAAAATATAAAAAATGTACATTTTCAAACTCCCTATGACATATTGAATATTAAACCCTTACCTTCATTAAGTCAAGGAAAACCTCTTTTCTTCGCCAAGGAATAGTTGCAACCAACAAATCCATATATATTATAATTATTACTATGATGATTAGCAAGATGCGCTAAACAAAAATCTATATCTCTCGCTCCCCTTCTCTAGCTAGAATTAGTAGAACCCTTTCTTGGGTTTATGTTCTTCTTAATCCCCCTCCACCACAAATCAAACCTTCCTCGTTAATTACTTCTTCCACAACTAGGATCCCAAAAACCTCAAAACCCCTCTTTCTGCCACCTAATATCCTTTTCTTCTTTTGGATCATCATCAATGAGACCACAAAGCATGTAGTAAAGACTCACCTAGTTATTAGGAAATATAAATCTCTGGGAAAGAACATCTCTTATTCTTCCAATGATGTCACAATGCCACAATTCAAATCCTTCTCCTCCTGGCTCTCGCAAGTGGTGCTCCTCCTCGAAATCATACCCACAGAGAAAATTTGGTGGCTCCACTGGCTTACCCAATGACAAACTCTTTCCTTTTTTAGTTTAGAGTTGGTGATGATATCCACATTGTCAATCCCAACAACGACCCTTCAAATGACCTTGAGTAGTACTTGGGAGGATTCAAAGACTAGACACTTCCATAGGCCCTCTGGAAATCGAAGTTTCCCTCAAATGTTTCCACCAAATGGAATCTCAGCCTCGCCTTCTCCATCTTTAAGGTATTCTCATTAATTCCATGAAAAACAATCCTTCATCAATCTATTTTGATTGAAATCTTGGATTTGGCTTCGCTTTCAACCCTAGGATTGCATCTCGTCCTCACATGATTTAAAGAAAAGGAGGCTTCATTTTATATCCACCAGATCTCCACTACACTACATTGTCCATGGATTATGGTGCACTAGATGTCGACAAATCCTTTAGTGAACCAATGCTTCCTTCCATGCTTTGAAAATGTCACCCACTGCCCAAACATTTGGTAGCGTGAATGACCCCACAATTATCCTCAACAAGTTTGTGGGAATTGAGCTAAATGCAAAGTTGAACATGAATTAACTCCACCACTCAACCCCAAAGGGGATCTTGTTTCTCCTGTGTTAGGGACCCAACCTCCATAATCCCTTATGTAGATATAATAATACATTTTCCATGTAATAAAGGCTAACATTAGTCAATAAGGTCTATTTAATAAATATGAACAAGTAAATGTAAGAAGACCTAATAGAAGCATTTGCTTTTAAGTTCTAGAAAGATATTTGTCTAGAATGTTCTTTAGAAGATAGAATTAGTATAAATAAGAGTAGGAGACATGGGAAATATGTGTATTGAGAATTATTGTAATAGATCTCTGCTTTGATGGAGGTTTCATCCTTGAAGAGGCAAATGAACATTTATTTATTTGAATAAAGGCATTATTTCTGGTATTTCTCTTCTCAATATTTTATTATTCCATTGATATTTGTTGAACATGCCTATTTATGCATATTATATTACATATGGTACCTTACAAGTGGTATCATATCACTTTCGTTGGTAGGAATTGTGGGTAAATATTTTCTAGGGTAGAGACATGTACTTTTGACGTCTTTAAAGCACCAATATCTGTTGTTCAATGGGTAAAATTGTGGTGGGGAAAACTACATATAGGAGATACAAACAAATTAATGGGGTTTCCTAGAAAACAAATTTTCTCCCTTGTTGGAAACCTCTATAACCCTTGTTGTTACCCCTCGAGTAGTACTACATCAGAAAAAATATGTACACGACCATCACTCCCACGTACCGGTAAGTATATTGAGAGTCCCCTAGGTCTCTTGAAACCATCACTAGATCAATTGATCTTCCATGTGATTTCTATAGTACCACCACCAACAACACTCGGGAAGATATTGTCTAGTACCTAGGTAATCAGGTAGTATGGATAAGAGTATGTTCAAGCCTCCTTAGTTGGTTCCCTAAGATATTGGGTTGAGTACTATTATTTGACCCCACACATATTCAGAGAGCTATAACACAGGGAAAAACCTTTTCCATAAGCACCCTGCAAACCCTAACCTGGGGGGAACATACCAGAAAAGGACTATAAAGGATATTTTGGTCACACAACCTTGCCTCTTGCATTCTAGTTCCAAAATTACTACACATTCTTTTCTATTAAGAATTTGGGCATTTTGACACTGCAATATTATACTGGTCAGAGTATAACTTTGCAGGAGTAAGACAAATAAAAAATAAAAAAATAAGAAAGGAGTATAGTGGTCCCTCGAGTACCCTTATTTGGGTGGTCCAAACCACCCTTCCCGACACCCTTATTTGAAACCTATCCCATTGCATTTCTATTTTCACCATGATCATGGTCATATATATCCTTTCTCCATATTTTTTTGTGGACCCTCTTCCCCTCCTTGACACCCCTCATTCTCAAATGGCCACAAATTGCAAGAAATAAATCCTTCACCTGGAAGAAGGATCCAAACAACATAGGAACAACATCCATAGAGTGACTTCATAAATTGCTTCCACCAATCCTAAATTGGAAACCTTCGAGGCCAACACTACATGTAAATTTACAACATTTAAGGGTGAATTGCCCCCCTCACCACTACTCTCAACCATGGTTAAAATATTCCCATGGATCTCCCTCCTCTAAACAACCTTCACATTATGAAGGTGAGGATTCTTCCCATAATATCACCTTTCATCATGAACCCCATCTTCCCAGATTTGAGGTGAACAAATTTGATGGCTCATATCGCACAGGCTAGGTCACTTAAATGGAACATTATTTCTCCTTGCATGGAATTAGTGATGAGCTAGAATTTTTTTTTTATGTTGTCTTCTACCTAGATCGTGAATGTTGGAAATGGTGGCAATGGCATTGAAAGACATGCCAAGGGTATGGTTCTTGGACATAGTTTGTTGCAGAGCTTTATGAATGCTTTGAAACTAACACCCATTATCTAGGCCATTTGTCCAAGTTGAAACAATCTGGCACAATGGAAGACTTGATATCTAGCTCTAAACACTTGGCTTTCCAAATAGAGGGTATGTCAGATGCTTTCTTTAGGGAATGATTTCTCCGTGGCCTCAATGATGAAATTTTTATCGAAGTATTAATGGATCACCCTAAAACTTGGATGGAATCTACTCAACGAGCCAAGGAATCCCAAAAAATGGTATCCTCCCAGAACCACAAACCCTCCTTTATTTTTCACACCCAAACTACCAATCCTACTATAATGTACCCCAAATTTCACAATTTTTTTTTTTAATGGGGAACACCATCGTCTGAACTATCACAACAAATTTAGTGACACAATGAATAATTAAATCCTAATCCACTTAATGTATATCTATATCTTTCAAGGTCATAACTCCTTCTAAATGGTATTCAAGGGATCTTAAAATCCATAGAATCTTTTCCACTATGCGTTGCTACTAACATTATCAATGTAATTTTTAATATAATAATAGCTAGGCTTGCCAAGGTCCATAGCCTAGGCATAACCAGTGAAACTCACTCATATAAGTCCTAGTTACATTATTAAACATAACACAAGGCACTTATAAAATACAAAAACTATACACCATACTCTAACTATACTTTATGTAGTTCATCCTTGAACACTAGCGTACAATGAGAATAGGCCTAGGTCCTAACCAACATGTAATAACTTCCACGCTAGGAGTTTGGTGAGGTTCCAAAGAGTTTTGACATGTTGAATTAAGCCTAGGATTAAAGGAATAATGTTGGAACCATGTTTAAGTATACCCCTGGTCTGCATCAACCATAACTTTTTTCATGTACATAATTCGATAAGAATTAACAAATAGGTCATTGGATAGTCTAGTCCTAAACTTGGGCATTAAGTTCCCCATAACCATTAATGGTGGTAGCTCACCTTGTATTCTAGGCCTGACATTTTTGTAGGGAAGATCCACTATGGGATTTCCACCTTGACTGACTTCACATGGCATCGAGAGGTTGGCATACACTCCATCCTTCTCAACTATCGGAAGGCATGCAGTGCCATTACCATCATATTCATTTCAATCAATTTTTGGTTTTCTCTGTGTTTTTCTCCACGATAGTAGGGTTTAGAGACTGTGGTAGTGTCACAGTGGTCATGGGGTGGCCACTACCTTTGATAATATTCTCGGCTCTCTCACTAGGACTGTTTTCAAGGCATTTATCCAATTTCCTTTGCGACATGGAGGTCACTATCTTTCAAATTTACCCTCGTCTTGTATATGGTAAGCTTCTTCCCTCTATATATCATATTCCATATTCATTGGTTCAATAGGGTTTTTCATTTGTGTCTGGGAGAATAGATTCTTCTGTTAATAAGATTTATGTAATGTATCCCAAATTTACCAAATAAAAAAAAAATTGTTAGGTGCATTAAAACTTCTTGACTTTGATATACTTGATCAAGATTAATTCTATTATCGTCTCTATCAGAAATACAACATGTACCTCCTCGTAATTACAAGCGACTAATAACAAGATAGGTATCTTCTCTAAGTGAAGTCGTGCCTATTAAAATAATTCAATACATGAGAAACTATTTAGTACATTCAACACTTTAACATAATAGGCTAGTGTTTAGTCTGCTCACAAAACTTGTATTATCAAAAAGATGTCTGTAAGTCTTATTGTGTCCATAAAGGAACTATAGTAACCATATCCTAACATGGTTACTACTCTTATCATATAGGATCTATATAAGTAGTTTTACCAAAGAATTTGGCACATATATGGGAGTCACAACATATTTAGATTTGTAGATATTAAGTGAAATCCTAACGTTTCTTATGTATAAAACCATACATGGAGTTCATAGCATACACCACTATGCATATGTATATATAGTTATTTGTTTAGCACGAAATTTAGCCCCTACTCATTATATATATATATATATATATATATAGAGAGAGAGAGAGAGAGAGAGAGAGAGAGAGAGAGATCGTAGGTTATGTGCAGTAATATATATCTATAATATTCCACCAATTGTATTTTGAAATCAAGCTTCCTTCCATGTACATTTCATGTCTAACACACTAACCAGATGATAGGCACACATAAATTAGAGTTAAAATGGAACGTTAAGGGTTGTTATGACTTCTCAGACAATGATGTGTCATGTGCCATATGCATCTAGTCTTGCAAAGGAGCCACGTATGAAATTATACCTAACCGTGCTAACCCTACTCAACTTGTATCACATCTCAGCATTGAATAGGTTTGTAAGCTGTGTTAATGGCGGTCATGTCTGTCCATAAATTTCATTTACCACTGGATATGTCATTTAAAATAGGTTTGTTTCATACTGGGTGCTTGGGCAGCCATGCCTAATGTGGGCTCGCCATATCCGTTCATTCACATGGATAACATACCATGGATTCTTTTCATGCCATTACTCCTCGTTTTGCAACAGGTGTGAGGCTATTTCGCTCATTGTTTCCTTGGTTTCACGAAAAACCATCCTCTTCTCTATGAGCATTTTCCCTCTGTGCAACCCCTGGTGGCTTCACTCTTTGTGTTTGGCAGCTTGGAGATAAGACCTTCAACCCTGGTAAATGATATTGGAAATGAAAACCATTTGGGTCCTCTCCACGCAAGGTAAATATCAAACCTTTCTTTATTATATTTTATGAACTCTCATGGGTAAAACTAGTTTGGAACGGTTGGTGTTTAGCTAAGCTTGATATCTCACCTTCATGGCATTCCTCTCAGTTTCTGCTCTATCTCGAAAGCTTCAATGTCCCTTTTGCATTTACTTGTCTTACTACGGAACATTGTTATCAATTACATTTCCTCATGTAATCATACTTCTTTTAACTGTGGGGAGTCTCGAAATATATACATTGTTTTTAGAGTGTTAACCCTGAAATTCTCTTATCTCAGTCTAGCAATGTTGTGATAATCTGGATGTGTCTTTATAGGGTTACCCTGTGGAAGCCCTAAAATGTAGTTTAAAGGGGTCACCTTCTATATTACCTCCCTGAAGATTTAGGGATTTTAACCCTACGTGAGTATATAAATATAGAAAAGAATAAACCGGATAGACCCTCTGGGTTTTTTTTTGTAACTCGGTCTATGTAATTTTTATTTACTATGTAGATTAACAACAAATCTCCCTGTATGTTTTATCTCTGAGCTCCATGTGGAGATAGCTGGAGGCACAAAAATTCCTCTCTCTGTAATCGAATTTGGTGTGGGTAAAAAAAAGAGTAACGTGCGGTTAACTCCTCAGTTATGGTTTACCTTCTGTATTATCATAGGCACATATCGATATACATAGACATGCCTTAATATCGATTCTTTATATTACAACTTTTCTTTGAAATGAATAGCTCGATTTCTCTCCTATAACTCAGTATCCCAACCTCTGTTCTTGGGTTTCACTCTGATTTTTTATATAGCAATTTGTAAGAATTATTGTTTATGGTAGAAATTTCTGCAAACTCTATTTGCATTCCCGAATTGGGAAAGAATGTGCCTCTGTGGAAAAAATGATTTTGTTGTGTGTAATTCAAATTTTAGTACTTTGGTTATGTAAAAGAAGTTACTTACCCATTATGGGGTTTCATCACTGAGTTTGAGTGATTTCCATTTTTTTTTTAATTTTCCTTGTGATTCCTTGTATTCATACAACATTGTATAAAACATAAAACCTACACTATGTCTATATATACAAGAGCACAATTTTACTCCTGGTAGTATGCGCATCTGTACTCTGTGTGAATTAATCCAACTTTGTGTAAATTGACAGCTAACCCTGGGTATGCCGAGCAATCGTTTACCTTCTATTGGTTTTTAAGTTTGTACTATGGGTGGTTACTAAATGGTTTAGTACGTTTTCAATTACTATTTAAATTCTGGTGCTTCAAGGTATTTTATTTCAGTTGCAAAACTAATGATGGGGCCCTGTCTTCTTTTATGAGGGTACCCATCAACCATTCCTGGGTCCACTCCTCCCCTTTGGACTGTGGACAGATTCGTCGCTCAAGTGTCGATGGAAATTGCTTCTATGACAACTTTAAGCTAAGTATTATTTCATTTGCTTAATATTTATTTTCATTTTATTACTTAACATGCAGTTTACTGAATCTATCGATTTTCCCTTTGCAGGATTAATCAATTTGAAGGAAACGAATCAAGAGGATCGCCTTTCTCAAAAAGGTATTCGAGTTATGATTCCTGGCGTTTACTTAAAATTTCTCAGGTTTTGTTTACTAGTGGTACAAGGTCGTTACCCTAGGGTACTCTACTATAATAAACTTGAACCAGGGTTTCCTAGCTGTACAAATCATTGGTGATTTAATTCTTAATGAACATATAGGTTATGGAAACCATTTGAATGAAGTTTTAAAGCATTGTAATAGTTGTTGTAGCTTGTATTTATAGACCACTAAAAATCTTTGTTTATAGGCTTGATGTAATATAAGAAGGACTGTTAATTTGATGCCTTTTGTATGATCTGATCAATGGTAAATACTTATATTCTCATGTAGTTCAAGGATCGATAGAATCTTTCTTTGTATGAAAAACAAAATATGTTTGTACATCTCCATGTAACTATACATGCATATATATATATGTATTTAGCTATAGAGACATATATAAGTCATAAAAAAAAAATATTCATTCTATCATTTCCTTTACATGAAACACATGAGCATATCTACATGTATATGTACAGTCAATCTTTAGGTATAAACCACATCATAGGAACTTATACTTATACTAACAATGGTAAACAGTAGATTTTTATACATCCAATCAATCATTTATTTTTGCACTAACATCACATAAACCCATCACACCTCTAATGATTTGTAATCAACATAATTCTAACCAAAAAATAAGTAAAGGTGCTTATCTAAATAAAACTGATTTCGTAACACAAATGGAATAGCCAAGTTCCACCCAATAATATAACAAAACAACCAAATTACTTGCTTCGTTCACCCCCTAGCCTGACCATGAGTCCATAAGGGTGAATTGAAATGATCCTCTTTTGCTACAGTCCTCCTTTTAGATCATAAAATTCCCTTGCCTCACACTAAACAATGTTCATAACATCAAGTAATATCCTTTCTCCAACATACTAAGCAGTGTCTTGCCTCGTCCATTTGTTGTATATCATGAGCATCTTGTGCCTAGCTCTTTTTCCCTCCTTGGGAATTTTCGTAGCTTTACAAATCCTTGATTTTCAGGGGCTGCTAGTGGTCAAATTCCTCATTTTCCACTTGTAAAAATCAGCCCTGTGGTAACTCAAGTATGTTCCCCACTCATGGAGTCATGGTCAGTTGTTTTGAACTTGGTTATTCCATTTGTCCTCCAACAATTAATTTATAAAAAGATTTGTCTTTTACATGTGTCACAATAAAAGACTTAGTTGGGAAAATCAAATATTTTTCCAACAGTCATAAATAATTAATTACAATAATCAAATTCCAAATTCAGATTTTCCATAAATGGCAAAAATTTTCCAAATACGAATTTGCCAAAAACGGAAATTTATTTCGAAGTGCACATGGACTTTAATAAATAATTATTTTGGGGGATATTACATCCTCTCCCATTTCAGTACAACACTATCCTCAGTGTTCATTCCTCTCTCGAAATAGGGTTGCATAAGATTTTTGAAAATCTTCCTCCAATTCCCAAGTGGCCTCCTCAGGACTAAAGTGCTTCCATTACACTTTTACCTGGGTGATGGCTCTGTTAATTAGTAATGTTTCTTTTTTGTCCAGAATGTGAAGAGGTTCCTCTTGGAACTCGCCTTCTGGTTCCACCTACACCATGTTCCAATCGATGATGTGAGTAGGATTATGAATATACTTTTTCAACAAAGAAACATGAAAAACATTATGAACTTTTAAATTTGCAGGGAGTGCAAGTTGATATGCCATGGGTCCAATTCGAGCTAAGATCTCGAAGGGGCCACAAAACCTAGGATCCAACTTTGCACAGTTTCCTAGCTTCAATGAACTTCTCTTGCTTTGACTTTCAAATACACGTGGTCTCCAACTTGGAATTCCTGGTGTCTCCTTTTCAAATCTACATAGCTTTTATGTCTGTCATTTGCCTGTTTTAAATTATGTTGTACCTTTATTACCGTTTTCTTCATTTCCTGGAGCATTTCTAGTCCCATCATGAGTCTATCAACTAGGTTATCCCAGCTAATCGGAGTTGTACATTTTCTGACGTACAAAACTTCGAAGGGACTCATCTTAGTTGATGTCTGATAGCTATTATTGTACGCAAATTCCACTAAGTGTAGGCATTCCTCCCACTTAATTGGTTTCATTCTTACATACATTCATAACATATCTTCCACAATCTGATTCGTTCATTCATTTTGTCCATCCATTTGTGGATGGTAGCTTGTGTTGAAATATAGGTTAGTATCCAACCCTGCAAACAATTCTTGCGAAAACATTGATGTAAATTTGACATCTCTATCCAAAATCACCATTTTAGGAATACCATGCAATCTAAATATTTCCTTCCTAAATATTTCAGCAATGTTAATAGCTTTATAAGTAGATTTCACAGGTATAAAATGTGCATACTTGTTAATTTTATCAATCACTACCATAATCAAATCATTATGCTTTTCTGTTTTAGGAAAACCTGTGATGAAGTCCAGTGAGATAATCTCCCACTTCCATTCTAGTATAGGTAGAGGTTGTAGCAGGCCGGTTGGATGCTTATGTTTAGCCTTCCCCTATTGAAAATCTAGGGATTTAGATAAGTACTCAACTATCTCACCTTTCATGTTAGGCCAATAAAACAAATTCCTTAAGGTTGTTACCATTTTATGGTATCCCGGATGACCAAAATATGGTTTTTTGTGCACTTCATCCAAAATTGTTATCTTTAAATCAGCAGAATCTGGTATGTAAAACCTGTTTTTGAATCTTAGTAGTCCATTTTTATCCAAACTCAGATCTGTTCTGTCCAAATTTTTTGCATTTCCTTGTAAATCTGCTACTGTTTTGATGTATTTTTCGGCGTCACAACTTGCAGATTTTATTCTTTATTCAATGTCATTTTCTTCTCTGTTAATACTTATCTCAAAAAGTCCATTAGTTCTCCTAATTAAGGCATCTGCAACTTTGTTTTCTTTACCCTTGATGTGTCTTACTTCGAAATTGAATTCACTCAAGAAGGCCAACCACCTTGCTTGCCCTGATTTAAGATCTAGTTGACTAAATAAGAATTTCACACCGTTGTTATCGGTTAGCAACATAATTTTTTGCTCATTAAATAGTGTCACCACATTTTCAATGCATGAATTACGACTGCTAATTCCAAGTCATGTGTGATGTAGTTTCTCTCATGATCTTTTAGTTTTCGTGATTCGTAACAAATAACGTGCCCTTCTTGAGTTAGGACACCTCCCAAGCCCTCTTTGCTCACATCCACACAAAATGTAAAGTATTTATCAGGGTTTGCTACCCTTAAAATAGGTGTTGTAGTTAATAGTTCTTTTGGCTTATTAAAATTGTCTTAACATTTCTGTGACCAAGTAAACCTTATTCCCTTTTTTTGTAGAGATGTGATTGGGTATGCGATCTTTGAGAAACCTTAGATAAATCTGGGGTAGTAACCGGTAATTCCCATAAATGACCTTATGTCAACCACATCCTTAGGGGTAGGCCATTCCATGATGGATCTTATCTTCTCTAGGTAAAATGCAATACCTTCTTCAGATATTACATGTGCTAGGTACTGTATTCTCTTTTGGTAGAAGTCACATTTGTCAAATGTTTCATAGAACTTGTGTTTCCTTAAGGTATAAAATACTATTTTTAGATGTTCTTCATGTTATTCTTTTGTTTTTGAATAAACTAAAATGTCGTCGATGAATACCAAGACAAATTTATCCAACTATTGACTGAATATGCTATTCATCAAACACATAAATGTTGTTGGTGCGTTAATAAGACCAAACTAAATAACACCAAACACATAATGTCTGTATATTGTTCTAAAGGTTGTTTTATTTATATCTTCGTCCTTTATTCTGACTTGGTGATAACCCGACCTTAAATCTAACTTAGATAAAATCTTTTCTCCTCCCACTTGGTCAAATAGGTTGTTAATTTTGGGTAGAGGATACTTGTTCTTAATCGTCATCTTGTTCAACTGTCGATAATCGATACATAATCTTAAAGTCCCATCTTTCTTTTTAACGAAAAGGATTGGTGCTCCCCAAGGCGAGACACTTGGTCTGATGTATTCCTTGTCCAACAGTTCTTGTAGCTGAATTTTCATCTTTGTCAATTCGGGCAAACTCATCCTATAAGGTTCCTTATATATCAGGGTTGATCCAGGCAGTAGATCGATAGAGAAATCTATCTCTCTTCTTGGAGGTAGTTCTGGTATTTCGTCCACAAATAAATCTCTAAACTCATGTAATATGGTAAAGTCTTCTAGGCTGGGTTTATCTTCCTTTTCTAATGGATTAGTCACTTGAATAGCATAAATCTGGCAACCTTTATTCATGCGTTTCTTAAACTGCATGGCTGAAATTTGCCTAACTGAGACTGGTTTTATGATGCCTTGTACTGTCATAACTGTGTTGTTTTCGTCTCTCTAAGTAAGTGATTTTTCCTAGCAATACAAAATTACTTTATGTTTCTCTAACCACTCCATTCCAATTATTATATCGTAAGATCTCAAAGGTAAAATATTTAGATTTTACTTTGTATTTTGGCCATCTAAACTGAGTTCACAATCAGAAATGAAATCTGTTACTTTTCTCTTAGTCCCTGCTGCTAGATGCACTAACCAGGATTTAGCATTCTTTACTTTCTTAAGCTTGTTTGAATCAACTAAACCAGGAGTAACATAACTCAGACTATCTCCTGGGTCAATTAAAATAGAAATACAATTATTATTAACTTTACCTTCAACCTCCATTATAGTGGATTGATGATCAACTTGTTGGCCATCTACAACTGCATTAATTATGTGCATGCTTCTGTCCACATCCCCTACTATAGAGGCTTCTTGCATGTTATGGATTGTGGTCCTTTCTACAGAAGGTAAATGTGCACAGTTCCTCCTCAAGTGCAGTTCTCCGCACTCCCAACATTTTAATGGTTCCCTGGGGTTGTCCCCAATTTTCTTGGCTCCCAGATTAACTGGTCTACCTCCCCCTTGGTTATTCTGGTTATTGGAATGAAAATATTTCCTTTGGAAGTTCTTTGCCATATTCCAGAAAGGGGCTAGTTGGAATCCTTTCTTCCACTGATTCATTCTGTCCTGTTTCTTATCCTTCCAAGATTTGGGAATTTCATACCTCTGTTTGTATTGATCATAACACATCTGGGCCTTTCTAAGAACTTCACTTAAAGTTTTGGGATTGTTGAATTCGATTCTATCCTTATAGGACTGTGGTAGGCAACCTAGGAATCGTTGTATTTTTACTTTGTTTTCCTTGATGTATGGCACAAATATTAATAATTCAAGAAATTTGTTTATCAGGTCATCCATGGTCATTTGTTTGAGTCCTAACTCATAGAATTCTTTCGTCTTTCTTTCATAATATATTTCTGATAAATATTGTTTCTTGAATTATTTCTTGAAATCTGACCATTCCATCTATTACTCTTTTAAGCCCTTGGCCAATTTTAGGTCTTGCCACTAGATACTCACTTTTCCCTTCAGGTTATAAATGGCCATTTTGACTTTCATGTTACTAGAATAATTATAAATCTGTAAGTACTTCTTTATATCTAGTAACCATGCTTCAACCTCTTCCCCTATCTTGGACTCTCTATCAAAGGTGGATGGTTTGATCCTTTTGGATTTTCCTTCCAAGTGGTCTACCTGTTTTCTTTTCCTTCCTGTGGTTGTTTTATTCTCTGTTGTTGGTGTGCCTTCAGAAGAACTGTTCACGTATTCAACTTCCGGACCAAAATTTTTGGAGGATCTTTTGCTGACTTCTTCTTCCTTGTCATTGTATTTTTGGCTCTTCTTTGTTACAATGCTATGCAACAACACTTCATTTATTTCTTGTTGGTCTTCGTGTGAATTTTTCAGTTTCTCATTATCTACCTTGAACGCTTGCAGTTCCACGATAAGGTTGCTCATTGTTTCCAGAACCTGGGTGGATGAAATTCCTTCATTATTATGTCTATGTTCTTTAGGAGGTCCTTGATCAAGATTATCTTCAATTCCGATCTCTTGTTCGTTTTGTGTTTCCATTATCACAATAGAACAAAAATTGTATGTTTGTAACAGTAAGCATTTTTGTTATTTTTTTTTTTAACAGAAATAAAATGTATTAAACTAAATTTGGCCTTTCCCTAAGGTCCAAGTGTTGTAACCTCCTTCTGATACCATATGTAATGTACCCCAAATTTACCAAATAAATAAAAAAATTGTTAGGTGCATTAAAACTTCTTGACTCTGATATACTTGATCAAGCTAAATTCTATTATCGTCACTATCGGAAATACAACATGTACCTCCTCGTAATTACAAGTGATTACTAACAAGATAGTTATCTTCTATAAGTGAAGTTGTGCCTATTAAAATAATTAAGTGCATGTGAAACTGTTCGGTACATTCAACACTTTAACATAATAGGCTAGTGTTTAGTCTGCTCATGAAATTTGTACTATAAAAAAGATGTTTGTAAGTCTTATTGTGTCCATAAAGGGACTTAGTAACCATATCCTAACATGGGTAGTACTCTTATCATATAGGATCTATATAAGTTGTTTTACCAAAGGATTCAACACATATATGGGAGTCACAACATATTTAGATTTGTAGATATTAAGTGAGATCCTAACGTTTCTTATATATAAAACCATACATGGAGTTCATAGCATACACCACATTGCATATGTATATATAGTTATTTGTTTAGCACAAAAGTCATCCCCTACTTGTTATATATATATATATATATA
>ML851578.1:12082-30986 GCA_009831015.1 Picea engelmannii
TTGTATACTTTGGTGTTGTGTTGACTTAGGTTGAGAGTGGGCCCTAGGCCCACTATATTTAAAAAAAAATTATAATAACCCTACATTCAAGAATTGTCACTACATTTTTTTTTAAATACTAACAGGTCATCAGTCTTCCGATGTTATCAACATTCCCCCCTCGATGATATGGCATAGACATCATAGATAGAATATCCTCATCGGTCTTCTGACATTCTAAGGTTGTCATTGTGCCGACATTATCAACGATGTTTCCCCCATTGCTAATATGGTGTAGACGTCAGCGTTATAGGATCTCGCTATGACATCTGAGGCATCGCATGTCCGACTCCATGGACTTCATTGTTGTGAGTTCCTATGGCATCGCACATCCGAATCCATGTACATCTCTCTTGTTATGTTCTATGGCGTTGCAAGTGCGACCTTCAGTCATCGCGGTTGAAATGTCCATTGTGGGATTGGACAATGAAAGTAGAGATGACACGTGTCCAATAGAAATGTGGCACCAACAATGATACCTGTAACAGGGGTATAACGACGTGATGTGAAATGATGTTTGTGGGGGTATGATTTTTTTCATTCTCTCGACAATATAAAGTGGCAATTGATACGAACACTCCATCGAAAAATGATCCAAATGTTCTAGTGACTTCTCTAAACACTCACTAGTCAGGGAAACCTAATCTTTGATACCACATGTCGGGAAATACATGACACTTCCACACTAATCCTAGCAGAAGAGAAGAAAAATTTAATCAAGAATGCAAATGAAAACAAGCAATCACACAGTACACCGAGATTTTACCCTGGAAACCATTAACCGAGAAAACCAACATTCCTTTGAGCATTCTTCTCTCTTGTTGTCTTATTCATTCAGAATAAAAGGTTACATGTCTAACCTTGTTCCACACCTAAGACACAATCGACATCATTCCCTCTCGCACAAGAAATAACAACCTTGTATCCAAATCAGCTTACATATGCATGACCAACAACCTATACCTACACATGCATTAACCTGCATAAGTGCATTACAACATTAGCCTTTACGGCCTTACAACATGCCTCTTTATAGGCTTTACAATAGGAAAATCCCTAAATATTCAGGCCCAAAAACGGTTACAAATACATGCATATTATTGGCTACAAATCCCGCAAATCTTGGGATTCTTTTATAGTCGACTCCAAGTCGGATTTACCAGTCGGCCTTCATTCATTATCTAGTCATTCATCTCATGCCCGCCCTTCAAAATCTTGTTAGTTGACTTTTCATTGATATCTTTGACTTTGGATTTACTTGGTCGACTTCCTCTACCTTTGAGTTTTTATCGATGTTGTCGATATACCTCGACTTCGACCATTAGTCGATTCACCTTGACTAGACTTTCACTGCAAAGAAGTTAACAACCTAACAGAACCATCACATCACTTTATGTCTAGGAAATAATCACAACTATCTAATTAGATAATTACAATGCACATAAAAGAAACACACTTTACTTAAAGACACATTAGACCAAGTTGATCTTAACTAACCCCTAAGTTTCTAAATATCCTAACACTAAGGAAGAGAAGGTATGAGACTGAGAAGAGTAAGATGATGAAGAGAAGGCTACGAGCCTAAGAGGAGAGATGGAAGGATATAAAATATCATAGAGGTTGGGTTGATAGGAATCCATACCCATTTACCCTATAGATTTCTTTTGACTATGTTGGCACAGGAGCAGACCTAGGGTTCAACTCTAACAACGCACCAACAAAACCCTAACTACTATTCCTTTCGGAAACACCTACGAAGCAAGTGAAGTCTCACCCGAGGTAGAGACAAGGGGGGTTATAGGACTTAGGTGTCTATAGCCAAGCTAGGACACATATCTGTGATTATAGTACTTCACAAAGTACTTTAATAACACTTAGAAGATGATACACATTAACTCATTAGCTTCATTAACATTGTAGAACAAACCCTAAGATAGATCAGCGCAGTAACAGTAAATATTAAGAACTTCAACCACTTAGCACAAAACACAGAGTAGATCTAACATTCATTCATCCCTACCACATGTGAAGCACTAAGAAATATTAGATCTATCCAACACACATAATAAGAAAAGAACTAAGAAGATTCATAATATAAACAACACATCATAAAGCACATCAAAAGACACAAGATATACGTGGTTCACCCCAGTGTGGGGCTACTTCCACCAAATTCTTCATCTTCTTTATTAGTCTCCAATCTCTTACATTCATCTGCTCCTGTGCACTAATCCATAGAGCTAAGCTTCGCAGAGGACAATATATCTGCGCACTAAGCACTCGATCCTCCTTCTTAAAATTAGGTCAAGGCACAGAGCCAACTCCTTTATCAAGCATAGAGCCTTACATACACATTTTTCTTCATGAAGCACTCAGAGCTACTTGCACTTAGCTACTTAGACTTAGCTACTTAGACTTTTGTCTCTAAGTCTCTTACATCGCTTCGCTCTCTGCTTTTCTTCTACCTTAAAATCTTACTTATTTATACTTTTACAAGAAGGCCTAATCATGGGTAAACCCATGGGCTGACATCCCATAACCCATTACAAAAACCCTAAGAACCCCTTGTTGGGTCCACAAAGTCCAAAAAACAAGTGAGATCCACGATCTTAGCTCCGCCTAGGAACTCCATCTTTGATCAGCCTGTCAAAGTCCACAAGTGGTCAAACCTGATCAAGATTTCCTCAAAAATTGGTCGAGGGCCAAGAGGCCCCCAATACTCACCTGTGACTCGTCCTGAATCACTCAGATCTGGGCAGTTCCGCTTCGAAGGCCTCAAGCTTCACTCGAGCTGATTCGACTTGCTTCTTTGCCTGAGCCTCCTGCTCAGCGAGCTCTTCAATCATATGCTCTGTAACAGGCCCTTCCAGTTGTTGTTCAACTATCACAACCACTTGGTCCAGTTGTGAGCCTTGTCCTTCAATTTATTTAAACACCTTGCAGGCCTCATCCTACCCAGGTTGAAGTATCTGCGGGACTTCCATTACTCTGCCCTGGATGGTAGTAATCTGTGGTTGTACCGCGTGATGTTCTTGTGATATTTTCATTCTCTCAACTACAGTGAGTAGCTTCATTTGCGCCTGTACTAATAGTGCATGTTGCTACGCCTCCTGTAAATCTGCTTCTAGTTTCCTTAGCTCTGGGTCTTTTGTGAGGCATTCATAATTCTGTGCGCTTCTATCGTTTACTTGTTTGCATTATGAGGTGAGGGCTCTAATCTTTCCAACTACGTTCTTAGCAGCTTCCTCCCTCTAATCGCGCACCTCTTATGGAGTGCTCGGTATTGCTTGAATTTCCAACTCCATTATCCTCGCTTGAAGCTGTTGGACGGCCTCAACAAGATTTTCCACTTGAATCTCAATCGATTTGTGTCCCTCCTGTGCCAAGCCGGTCACAGAGCGAAGTGTTTTATTCATCGCTTCTTTGACCGTAGTCTGCTCTCTGATCAATTGGTCCTTTTCTTTCTATATATTCACTTTTCCTCCTCGAGCATCACCCAAAAATAATCCTTCTCATTTTCATAGGCGATTACACAGTACCGCACAACTCGTAGTTTCTCTAAGACTTCCTCTTTCTCATGCTTCAGGTATTTTATATCCTTCTCCTTTTCTTCTTGGACTTTCTAAAGTCAAGCCTCTGTTGCATATTCAAGTCTTCTCAGTTGGGTGAGCTTATCCCCCAATTATTCATTCTCTGACGAGGAAGGCATAGTAGGCACTGCACGAACAGATTGAATAGGTTGTTGTATTTCCCTAAATTCCTTCTCAACCCTTCCATACAAATCCTCCTACTTCGCTTCATATCTCTGTAAGATA
This sequence comes from Picea engelmannii, assembly GCA_009831015.1. Lineage (NCBI taxonomy): Eukaryota > Viridiplantae > Streptophyta > Pinopsida > Pinales > Pinaceae > Picea > Picea engelmannii. The sequence continues at coordinate 15,937 of ML851578.1, forward strand.
TCTTCGGACGCATCCTCCATGGGTTCGTGGACTAGACTGATATCATCCTCTATGAGTGTGGCCTCTAGTTGGGGCTTACTCGTGTGGGTCTTCTTTCTTGCCGAAGGTTTCTATGTAGAAACCTTCCTCTTTTATGGTGTTTCAGTAGGGGGATCTTTTGGCAATGTAGCTTTGCCTTCTCCTTGTTTTTCTCCTTCATCCCCTCCTCCTTGTCCATATTCTTGGTCTTCTCCTGCTCCTCCTCCTACTGGCGAGCCAGATCCAATTTCTTCAGAGGCGTTGTTCTCCTCATCAGTCTCTATATTATGGGCTTCCTCCATTTTCTTCTTCTTCTTCGCACTGGACTGTCCAGAATGCGCGACCCAGGTGACCAAGGGGCTTCCTATGATGTCGAGTTCAGATAGTTCTGCATCATCGAATAGTACAAGGAACTCCTTCGACCACTCCTTCGTGATCTAATCCATGTCGTTGTCTGTTATCTTGTAATATGATTGCAACTCTTCCTTTCTCTCATCTCTGCATGCAGTGATATATATAAAATTGTGATCTACGTAGAACTTTGCAAAAGTTCTGTACTGGTGCAAGGTGTGTGGTTTCATGCATGGAAAGGCTTCAATGGAAACCTTCAATTGATAATAAAAGGCATGGAACACAACGTTCAACTTCCACTACTTTGACATATCGTTGGTGTACCACAAGGTAGATAACTTAGCAGCCACCGGCTCTGATGGTTCGATCTCTGGGAAGGTGGCTCCTTCTGGCATTTTCCAAGAGAAAAATGAAATCAATACGAGAAGCCAGCTAAAGTGGAACTTGTATCCCTGATCTTGAGCTTCGCGACAGTCTTTCTCAAGCTCGTTGATGAGGTAACTCACCCAATTCATTTTCATTACCTATACGCACTTTCCTGCGAGGTCCACCATGAACCCGGTGACCTATGTGGGGTGATTCTTTCTTACAATATTTCCAGCTATGAGTTGGCAACCGAGGTGCACTACACCATCTTGGATAAAGGCTACCTTGTAGCCTCACTTCACTTTTTCAACTTCTCCATATGCTTCCTTAATGCGTTGATCTAGGGAGCAATCCCAGGTCTTCCCTGGGTAAAATTGTTGAGGTTCGGGTCCCTGCATGCTCAATCCTGTAATCAAGTGGATCAGTTTCAAATCCACAATAATACACCTATCAAGCCACAGGTATCTGCCATGGTAGCATGATAAGAGGAGTTTAACGCAAGCGTTAACCTCATGGTGTTGGCCAAAATAGGGAATCTTCATCACATTGAGTATAGTGCACTGCGCGAGCTCCTTAATCCAAGGCTGGGAGACCAAGTGAGGCTTCTTTTGAGTGGTCTTCATCAAGTATCGGTGAGGTGTGAGAATTGCATAGTTATTTATATCCCCCAGGTTAAAGTCATTGTTCTTCAATAATGGGATCTATCCCAATTGGCTCCTGACCACGCATATTCCCTTCAGGATGTACACGAGGATCAAAGTGTACTCTAAGTCCCATGGCATGTTGTCATGGTTAACCATGCCAGCCAAAGGCGAGATATATTCTGGTAAGATCGACAGGATCTGCTTCACATTCGCCATATCTTCGCGATGCTTACTTCATTGCTCAGTCACAGGGTTGGTACGGCCAAAATGTCGTCCAGTCGAAGGGGAATCTTGGAGTCCCCTAGTCGACGATGCATGTACTCCTTCGGGCATAGATTTATCATCCATAAACTTCTTAAGAACCTCCTCGATGAGATTCTCTAACTCAGTGCGTTTTCTCGACATTCTCAATTTTAAACAGGTAGGTCGGGGTAGGGGAACAGACAGGTGGAGTAAAAAATGGATGGTGAGGTCTGATAGCACAACTCAACACACAATCAATTCTCTTCTTGTCTCATATAATCACGGGTAGAAAAACTTGGTCACGGCGCAACGTCCGATGGGTTAAATAAGTGAGCGTCGTAACAAATTCTTCCAATGGGCAGGAATGCTTCCATTAATGTGAATCTGTCTATTATGGTGTGGTCTCAACGTCCCAAATGCAGTCCATCCACCCATAAATGTGTTTCCTATCCATTTTGAAGAATCGTTCTAACAGTCGGGGCACCTCCAATGGTCATATAGCTTCGCCAGGGTGAAGTCCCATTCTGTGTGGTTCTATTGTTCCAGCGAGGTTCAAATCCTATAAACCTGCCTCCTACGAAGTCTTCCATGTAACTTCCGATAGATTTTCCAACTTGGCTTTCTTCTTACTGATATTCCTTGCCTTCTTTCCTATGATGTGAGTCTCTCTAATTGTTTATGGATTCCTCTTTCCATTCTTATTCTTATCTTCTCCTAGCGTAGTGACTTTGCATTGCTAATGTTCTCTCAAAGGGTTAGAAGTTAATACCTCTTCTCTTATTAATTCTAGGGTGGGTATACTTCTTTCTTGCATGGATAGGTCCTTCAAACCTTCTTGTGTTCTTTCAACTAAGACAGCTAATTCTCTTGCGCTATGTTGCTTCGACTTCTCTTCTCGCTCTTCTATTAGTCGGCATATTTTTCTAGCTATGAAATCCCTTAGTTCTTGCTTCTTCTTTTCTGTGGCTTCATCCTCTGCTTTCCTTCTGATCTAATCCTTCTTGATCCAAGTCTTTCTTAACAAAATTGGGAATGGGGCACTGTTCTCAACAAAATTAATGACTTCAAATTCCTCTTCAGTTGATGTTCCATGGATAATAACAGGTACATTAGTAACTCTTCCACATAGGGTTATAATCTTTCCTTTAAACAAGCCTATTCTTCCAAATGAAGGTACCACAATAGGTTGTCCCAAAATTTCCCAAGTTTCTTTTGTCATAATATTCACTTGTGTTTCCTCATCCAAGACACAGTCTATGTCAAAGTCTCCTATTCTTGTATTTATGAGTTGTTTTTCCTTTAAGATCTCTGGTAAACTAACATCCTTGTGGTCATTCATCGTTTTTTTCAACTGTGATAACATAGTCTGAGCTTTCTCTTATTCTTTCTCTTGATGATTCTCTGACATGCTCTTATTTTCTTTACTTCCTTCATATTTTTCTTGTCTCGTGTTCATTCATTCAACTTTAGCAATCATATTTGGACAATCCTCAACCTCATGACCAACAATTTTACAACAAAGACAAATAGAACCTGTACCAGGGCATTCCTTGGCAAGATGTCTCGGTCTTCTGCAGTTATAACATAGTGTCAATACTCTCTTTCTCTTGTAAGTTCCCCAACTTCTCTTGTACTATGCACTATGATCACAGTGCTGGACTTGCAATCTGCAAAAGTTCTTTCTAGGTTCCTGCATCCATTTATTAGTCCAAAAATTCTTTCTATGCATAGGAATAACATATTTTTCTTTACTTTTATCAAATTTATTCAGATCAACTCTTTCTTCCAACTGTGCCCTAGCTTTCAGAATAGGACATAATCTATTAAACATACCTAAATTCATGCTTTCGAAACAAAAAAATTCTCTTATCTTACTCTTATCAAAGCACAAATACTTACCTCTTTCAATATCTTACCTCTTTTCTTCATATCAGGTTTCTTTCTTAGCACAGAGCTTCACAAGTCAAGTAAAGTACTGCACACTACAATAGCATATCTATGCACATAGATTCTCTTTTCTTTACTTCAGTTCCCAGCAATCACAGTTTCACGTCTCGACAATGGAACCATGTGTTGGCACAAGGGAAGACATTGGGTTCAAATCTAATAGTGCACCAACAAAACCCTAACTACCGTCCCTTTCGGAAACACCTGCAAAGAAGGTGTAGTCTCACCTGAGGTAGAGGCGGGGGGGGGCTTACAGGACTCAGGTGACTGTAACCAATCTGGAACACAGATCTATGATTATAATACTTTGCAAAGTACTTTAATAACACTTAGAATATGATATGCATTAACTCATTATCTTCATTAACATTGCAGAACAAACCCTAAGATAGATCGACGCAGTAACAGTAAAGATTAAGCACTTCAACTACTTAGCACACAACATAGAGTAGATCCAGCATTCATTCATCCCTACCACATGTGAATCACTAAGCAACATTAGATCTATCCAACATACATAATAAGCAAAGCGCTAAGCAGATTCAGAATATAAACAACACAACATAAAGCACATCAAAAGACACAAAATATACGTGGTTCACCCCAGTGTGGGGCTATGTCCACCAATTGCTTCGTCTTCTTTATTAGTCTCCAATATCTTACATTCATATTCTCCTATGCACTAAGCCACAGAGACAAGATTTGCAGAGGACAGGAGATCTGCGCACTAAGCACCCGATCCTCCTTCCTAAAATTAGGTCAAGGGACATAGACAACTCCTTTATCAAGCACAGAGCCTTACATACACATTCTACTGCACAAAGCACTCAGAACTACTTGCACTTTGCTACTTAGACTTCACTCTCTAAGTCTCTTACATCGCTTCGATCTCTTCTTTTCTTCTACCTTACAATCTTACTTATTTATAATTTTACAATAAGGCCTAATCATGGGTAAACCCATGGGCCGACATCCCATAACCCATTACAAAAACCCTAAGAACTCCTTGTTGGGTCCACAAAGTCCAAAAAACAAGTGAGATCTATGATCTCAACTTTCCTTGGGTGCTCCATATTCGACCAGCCTGTCGAAGTCCACAAGTGGTCAAACCTGACCAAGATTTCCTCAAAACTTGGTTGAGGGCCAACAAACTATCAACTCAAGAGAAAAGAAAATATATGACTGTATTTAGTTGAGCTTGAAGGTAGACAACAACTTAGACTCCTTATGCACACACAAAAGAGAAATATAGGGAATAATATCCTCAAGGGACTATTGAGAAGAGAAGGGAAATATCTTCCCTATGTTGTGTGTGGAAGTGAAGGGAGTGTCATGGGTGGGCTTGCTAAAGTGTTTCCTGGAGAATTATGGGGTAAATAATTTGGTTGAGACTAAGAGAAGTTGGGTTGGGTGAGTGACCAAAGTGTCATGGACCAATGTCACTCACCCTAATGGCCTCATATCCTAGCTTAGGGGTGGCATCCATAGATTATTTTCTATATTTGGGTGGAAAATTATTCACTAGTAGTCAGTTTCCGTAAACCAGATGGTTCAAAAGATAAGTGTTATATCTTTGTGTTTGATTCATGTTTAAAATTGTATTGTTAAGTTATGTTTTGATTATGAATGAATCGGTACTGGAATTCAAGGATGTATGATGTGACACGTTTTAATTTATGCATTAATATCCTACATGCCTCTAATATTCAAAATACCTTAGAGTTTATTTGGTTCAAATTCATGTTACACATTCAATATTATGTGTGCATTCAAACTTGAGGGGTGTTGGCCATCTTCAGTTCAAAGTACATTTCCTAACAACAATCAAGTCCATGTTCATGATTTTAAACTATATATATTAATTATACTCCAAATGCCAACCTACTATTTAGAAGGAATTATTTGGATCCTATGGCCTAGTATGACTTTTGTCAAAGTCGAAGTGTTAAATTTGGTGGTTGTTCTAGCCTTTGATTGTTTGCATTTCGAAAGGTTCCTTCTAAATAAGTTGGTTGGCCCTTATTTCATATGAAGTGTCCTTCAAACAAGTCTGAGAGCCCTTTTTTGTTACTTTAAAGGGTTATCTTTGAAGTTGGGTCAATGCCCATTTTCAATTAAGAGTTCAAAAGTGCCTTTCAAATGGGTTGAAAACCCATTGTATTTTACTTCAAAATGTTATATTTAAAGTGGCCTAATTGATATCTTGTTGGGAGGAGGCATAATTGACTTGTCATTTGAATTAGACACATCTTTGAATGAGGCTTTATGGGCATATTTCAAAGAGGCCAAAAAACCTATCAATCTAATCCTTCAAAAGTGCTCAATGGAATCTTTCAAAGAGGCATGATGGCTTATAAAGATGATTTTTCAGAAGTGCCTGATGATATATTTTAAAAGGGATCGATGACCTAGCCTTTTCTGTTGAAATTCTAAGTTTTACCTTTAAATGAGGAATTTTTCCTTTGTCTTAATGTTTTTCGAATTCAAGAATTATTTTTTTTAACAATAATTGGGTAAATTATATTGATAAAAACTACATCAAAAGCAACAATAGAAGTTACATCGGTGTATTTTTCCACTGAGTTTCAAAAAAACTAATACACAATCCGAAAAGAGTTCTACTACAAGCCGAAAATAGAGATTGACTCTGTCCTTATACAAAACTACCCAATATCCCTTGATGTTATATATTCTATAATATATGTCTAACATTCTATTTGTCCTTAGAAACATTAAAATTAACAAAGAACATAGTAAATAATTGCATCATCCAAACATGTACTGGTTTAGGGTCTTGGTTTAGGATTTCTATTTCCTCGTCAGCATAGTGCATGGTTTCATCCTCATTTAACTCTCCCCTAGAAGAATTGACTGTAAGTATTTGGTTTGATGCCATGGATTGGGTGCCCCTACTCAAATTGAGTGCCAAATTTTTAATAAGGTTACATTATGCTTCCAAGAATACCAACTATTGCTTCAATTCCACCAAATACCTCATGATTTCTACTACCTGAGTTGTAATATAGCATTTTGTTTCATTAATTTTGGAAGTGACATTAAAATGTGAAGACATATTGAAATGCATGTGTTCCTCATGGATTCTAAAGAATCAATGGATCTCTTTTAATTATTGAGTCCATCTGGTACCAATGTTGGATAACGTATTCTATGTGTTTTATGATTCCTACAAAACCCACCTCACATGGCCTTAATCCCTAGGATATAGAGGATTTTCTTTGTCCTTGTTTAAATAATTGATAATGCTTTCCAAAACTTAGGTTCAATTGTTGTATAATCCTTGAATTCATATACAAAAAGAAAAAACTACATCTGAGGTTAACTTCAACCTAGATTCATTTGTTTTCTTGTCATTGTAACACACCCAACCCCCTAAGTAACTTTTTAAGGGATGGGGTATTAAATTTTCTTTTTTCCTCAATTGTCTCAAAGCCTATTCTAGAGAATACCCTCATCTTCTATTCATCAAGATATTTCCAACGACTATCACCATGTTCATAACTGAGCTCTGGATCATAAGTTACAGTCTCCCAAATTTTCCAGACTTTCATTCATGGAGTCCATCTTAGTGCCTTGTGGAAACCACGTGGTTCCCCATCACTTGTTCCATCCTACATGGAAGTAACATAGCATATTCCACTTGACACACTTGAATCCCTTGTTCGATGGTTCAGATATTTGTTTCTTCATCCGAGTCCTCCCATTGGGGCTAGGAAACTTATTGCACCTAATCCGCTCTGAAAGACTCTATTCGAATACACACACTCTGACGAATATAACCTATAGATCCATTATCCCTTGGGGTTGGAACATCAATTGGTATGATTACTTCAAATTAACCAACTCACATGACATTTAATGACCCTTCCCCTGCTCTAGCTACACTTAGCTTATGTGGGACCTATAAGGATCTACAACTAAGATTGAATTCTTTATTTCCACCTTGGCCACTACTGCCACCGTGCATCTATCTCCTAACATGATATATGGCTCAATATCCACTTGAAACGTGGACCCACCGTGATGCACCACATCATCATAGGGTACAAAGGCTCTCTCAACCAGAGATTGACATTTGTCTATTTGATATAAACTAATTAAGTTACTTAATCAATATTTTCTTAAAATAACACTCCTTAGTATTTATTTATTTAATCCTCATTGGGGAGAATTAGTTCTCCACTAATTAATCACCCCCCCACCCCCGTAATTAATTTTTACTTAGTCTAATAACTATGGCCTGATAATTAATGAGGATTTACTTTCCCTCTCTTTCCCTTGGGAATTCTACATCCCAAAAGGGGTTTTCTCATTAATTTAAATACCAATTGTGTAATCATTATCTTAAAATTTAATTAATTATATTGTGTTCTAATATAATTAATTAAACCTAATCTACTTAGGTTTAATAACCTTGATTAGCATATAAATCACATACTTGGCTTATGACTTCTCACCAAAGTCTTCATGTGTATATATTTCCCATCATGAGAGTATGGGAATAGTACCCATCATGAAGTCTTCATATTTAATATTATATATTATTTTTGGCAATTCAAAACTCCTTCATGTGAAATATTATATATTTTATAACCTTATAATATTCAAGCTAATGTATTCCGAACTCTTCGGAGTCTAATCACACGTACTCCTCTCATTTGTTCGATGGCCAACTCCGAAAAGGAAAAGGAAAGTGTGTTTAATTGTTATAATATTTAATAATATATCAACTCAGGCCATCACCCCAATGTCTTTGTACTCTCAACGTGTATGCTCCTCTCGTTTGTCTGGAAACCAATTACAAACGAGAAAATTTTAATTAAATATTGAAAATATAGGTGAGACCTTTTCACACTCGCGCCATTGCTCCGAGACCTTCTCTCTTTATTCAAACACTCCCTTCCATTTACTCTGATGTCTAGACTCCAAAAGGGTCTTAATGTGAATATTTAATATTGTAATGTTTAAAACTCCATTGCTCGTCACACTCCAAACATTTTCTCCTTTATATGCATTCAGATGGATGGATATTAATATAAATATAAGTATTTACTCCTTTCTATGCATCCAGATGGATTGATATTAATATAAATATGAATATTTATACTTTGAGAGAGAGGAGGAAAGTACATTTCCTAGGCCTTTAATAAATATATAAAATATGTTTACCAAACTTCTTCCAGGAGTGCGGAGCGGCCTGTGCAGGGCGTTATTATTAAAACTAGGAAACTTAGTAAAATTTATTGCTTTGCACAGAAAGGGAAAGGTTTCAAGTTTTCCATTACTCACGCACCAACAAAAAATTTATAGTTGTAGTATAATAGTTTCCATCCTTATTATTCAAGTATCAAAACATTTAAATGGTAAATTTGGGAATTTACCAGTAGTTACCAGAATTTACCATTCATTCAACTTTGTCCAAAAAACATAGAATTCCACAAATTTACATTTACAAGTTTATGGAAAATATGTTTTTAAATTATTCTCTAGAATATTACATTTCTTGGAAAAAAATCCTCCATGGTAAAACTATGTTTTTACCAAAATTTACTAATCTCCTAATTACATGCATCTCTTTGCTATATTCACAGATTAGTTACTATTCCCAAATCTTTCCCCTTTGGACATCAAAGTTATTGTGTATTTCATGGTAAAATTTCCTCTCCTACCAAATTCTAATGAAGCTTAATTAATCACAATGCATTAAATTCTAAATTTCATTTATTTCAAATTTACAGCTTAAATTTGCATTTCTCATTTTTTTATTATTGTTTATTTTTAAAATACTTTGCCTCTCTTTAACATTGGGCTTATTTCCTTAATATAAACCAGGGATCTGAACTTCCTTCAATTTATGACTCTAGTAGATTTTCTAGACCAACAGAGAGACCAGAGGCAATTGCTCGACCTTCAAGTTTCTAACAGAAATTGCATTTTCCTAATTACGAAGCTACTCTATGTGGACTTTAGTGGCTTGACCTTAGTGATACTTGGGGATTTGTCCATGTAAATTACTATTAGTGACTAGCCAACATTTTCTTATACTTTGAGTGACAAACATTTACTAGCAACCTCCCTTTCCAAACAAAGACAGGTAGAAAACCAACACAAAGTAAATGTTTGTCACTCAAAGTATAGGCCTCCCTTTGTATCATATCATCTCTTCTTTTCCCATGATTTTCATCTTTTTCTTTCCTTCTACAACAAGATTTCATCGGTCAAATCCCCCAATTCATGGGTCACATCAAAAACTTCCAGATGGGTACTATTCCCATACTCTCATTGATTTCCGAGGAGGACCAACCAACCACCAGCTTGACTAGTAATTAAATTTTTTGGGGGTATAGGACAATTTTGGGTTTGAACATTTTTAATTCAACAGAGTATTTCCCGGAAATGGTCATCTCATCCACTCATGGTTCCCCTCACCATTCCCTCTCATGACATCATAATTTTTATAGGAAACACCTTCATCAATTACTCAACATTTTCCTTTGTACATTAACAACATAAATATTCACATTACCTTGTTTAGAAAAGATTCAATATTTCCCCAAAATCCACACATTACAAATTTTTCCATTGTCTACTAGCAGGAATATAATTATATTTACAAGTTGGGGGAAACATGGATGTTACAATCTCCTCTTCCTTAAAGGAAAACCATCCTCGGTGTTCTTTGCATCTCAGCAACACCAGTCATGCCCCCATCTTTCAACTTCTTTAGCAAGGTTTTCCTTTTCTTGGTCTGGTCCTTTCCTAGACTCTTGGCCTTTGTCACATGCCTACAATAATTTCAAACAAAAAGCATATTAATTAAAATTCATGCAAAAACACTTTATTGTTGTTCAAAACTTAAGAGGAAATATTCATATCAACACAATACTTATCTATGCAATTTCATAGATCCACATCCAATCGATTGTCTTACTAACTTGGCACATTGTTCCCTTGACATACCCATTATGTCCATGATCCCAACCAATAATTTACAAGAATTATTGAAGTCTTATCTCCCTTGCGGTCACTCACCCTCTAGGCCCAGGTGCATGCAGCCCCTTCTCTGTTATATAGTCCCTTGGGTGATCCATATTTCCTTGCCAAGGATTTATCGCACAATAAGAGTTTCTGATACTTCATTGAGTCTTACAGTCGAGTTGCCCCTCTAACTTTCTCTGTTGAAGCATCCCTTCGGCCCATGTTACCACAACACAACATCTTTTATGGTTATCATGACTTATCACAGGGTTCTCATGTCACAACAATAGCCTTTTTCCATGTTGTCCATCTTGACATCCATCATCTATCCCTTCAGGATAGATCTATCATCTTATTTGTACCACGTACATACAATAACCATGAGATACTATCATTAATTTATCAAAAAATTCAAATATGTTACCCATAGATTTTTTATTCCACATTTTTATTTTCAAATCCGTTCCACACATAACCAGATTCACAAGTATGAGATATTCCTTCTCATAATTGTTTGGCTCAACAAACATTGGTTTTCCTTATGGGCTTACAACACTGTCGTATCCAAGACCCTTCTTTCCTACAATTTCAATACTCACACAACCAAACCATTATTGATTCTCCTGCACATTATACTTTCATTGCACACTTGAAGTGACTCACAAACAATTTCATAATTGTACATACTAAAAATCAAATTACATTTAACCATTCAGTGACATAAAATAAAAGGATTTACCATTTCCCTACACATGCATCATTTTAGCATACCAAGTTTTTTGTTTTGTTTTTCAAGCAATCAAATATTAAATGAATTTAATCCAATGTGTCATCATTCATGGCCACATTGACATACAATGCACCCTTGCATTGATCTTGGATTACCAAATTTCATGTCAGGCACTCTTTCCATGGCGTGTTGGAACTGATCCAACCTCTCACCACAAGGATCATCTATCCACATTCATTGTTACAGCAAGACTATTCATCCTGACATAAGCTGACCATAACCTCAAATCAACACACCATGATATGAAATTGAAATTTCATATGAATAGCTTCAAGCATTCTTTCTTCACTAATAACAAGGGTGCAAACATCTATGGCCACCCAATTCCTCTCTTTACCATTCTACAATTATGATAGAGTATTGGAAGGTCATCCTTCCATAATGGGCATTCCATTGAATTCCCTCTCATGCAAACATACATTTCCTCAATGCATTCAATTTCAATGTGCTTCTTATGAGCACTTTTGTTCCCAGTCACTCTTGATTGGTCAATGTACCCAAGACACTATTGGTTCGTGATATTTCTTGCAAGGATTTTAATCATCCTTTACTAGCAGAGATTTCCTCTTTCTATTATTCAGATTATTCTTTCTCGAATCTTACCTTGCTCGGGTATCAATGGCATACAACAACTTCTCACAATTATTTGCATATCATTAAGAAAATAAAATACTTTAGAGGGGATTCTTACCTAATCCCTTCAATTCCCATGTCACATGAGCATGAAATATTTTATACATGTTTTGACTTCCATCACCCTCTCTGATATAATCTCATTAGTGGTGCTTCATGGCAACTCTCAAATTCCCTTCAATAATCTTTCAACATCATCCCTCTTGCATTTATCCTTTTCCTAAGGTTTTCAATCATTGGCAGTTGTCCTTCTTCAACAACTCCAATCTATTCCTATACTTAACAAGCATCATCACAATCACAAACATATTAGTTTGTCATGTTAAATAAAAATGCATGTACATAACATCTAAATTAGCAAGCATTATCATATATGTCCTAGCATATCTACATGTACTTCATTACATTACTCCTCAATGTTCTCACTAAAGCAACCATAAAAATAATTCAGTTGTTGGGTATCCTACAACCATCAACATATTAGTTTCTCATCCTATATAAACACAATAAACAACAAGGAAAACGGTTAAGGGACTCTTCCCTCTTTTCCAACTCCTCCTACACAGTATAGAAATTTCAGTTCAGTTGAGTTATTCCCAAGTTCTCACTGCCTTTACTTAACATGCTCAACCAAGACTATTCATTTAAACATACTTATTGGTTTATTTTCCTTTTCTTTCATAGTTGTTCCTTTTTTAAGCTTATAAACTTGTTAAGAAAATTAGAGTTTTTTTTAGCAAGGAAAATGTTTCTCCTTTCCTCCTCCTTTGCTTAAGAAATTTTTCCCTCTTGGGATTTCCTTTCTCTATTCCTTCAGCAGTTTCATCCAAGCTTCATCTTGACTTCCCTAGATAATTCAACATTCCACAGCAACAAGATTTTTCCCACCAATTAAGAACTAGTGCATTATGCACATTCACCAAAGAGAAAATCAGGTTGGTCAACATTCATTTGCATATCTTTTACTCATGAATGATATTTTAAAATGTAATCCAAGGTTCTTGTACAAATATAATTTGTAGTCTATTCTCTAATTTTCCATCATTTGTTAAGATTATGACTTTGTTCTCTTGATAGAGTCCTCACACATTTTCTCCACATGGAACTGTCTTATCATGCAACTTCCTTATTGCATATCCATCACTATATGAAATGACCGCAACCTCGAGTCAGCCTCAGACTTGTCATTTCATATTCTTACCCAATATTCCATAAGGAATTATTAGCGTGCATCTCTATTATGCATTCATATTTTGCATTCACACATGCACATTTATCCATCAACTGAAATTCACACTATGCTTTGATCACATGCTTTATCATGCGGTGTGTGTGTCTACCATAGGCACAATTTATAATTTCATTTCCGTGTCTATTTGAAAATTAATTTGTTCATAATTGTTCACAATCATTTACATGCAGTATTTAAACGCCTAATCATGTTCCCTTTTATCATGACAACAGAGCATCCTTGCTCATTTACTCTTTCATCAATTTATACTAGTTTTTCCTGAGGAAATGGAACACATTATCCTCAATCTATTATTAAAAAAAAAACAGTCATGACTCTTCATAATAGAGTCATCCATCCATCTATGGAATTTATTCAATCCTAGCAAGTGCAATTCTTTCCTTACATTTCACTTATTCAGGAAGTCATAGCATGCCTTTAGTATACATATACTCACACATCGCACATATGCATCACTTGCACATTTTTATATCATTAATTCATATCTATTTGGTCTTCATACTAGGAAAATTTATAACGCATTTAATCCATGCACTTAAGCATATACAAACTTAGATAAATATTCAACATGCAAGTTCATTGCTTGCACCTCTTTCCATGTCATTCACACACGTTGACATTTCAAACTTCTATATCCTTCCTCATAGATTTATTACAACCATTCTTATGATAGTCTCATAGGACTAATCAACACTATGTTTCCCTATATGTCAAGATCTTACAGTCATTCAAATGGAAAGTCTTACAGATATATTCATAATTATGTTTCCCTTTCTACATGACAACAACCAACAAGAAAACAATATTGCCTCAACTATTATAAAAATATTCCACAAACCATAAACACAATTTGGGTAATTTCAATAGTGACCAAGGCAAAAAGACAACCAATCTAGCTTCTCTTCATGCCTCAAAACATTCTTGGTAAACAAATATTTTTATCAAGGGGATCCTTTTCTATATTCCCTCTCACTGCTACTTGAGCATACCAATCCATACCTATATGGATACCATCCACCTCTAGATGTTAGTCTGACCCATTGGTTATATAGAAATGCCCCATCACTTCCTTTACCACATTCAGGATCAACATTTCATTAACCATTCTACCTTATCCTCATAAGGTAACATGCCATCAATATCATCAACATTTTACTTATGCTACTATAATTAGATCATTGTTAACCATATGATCTATGACATTGCCATATTTTACATCCAATAACAAACTATAATAAGTCTATATGCATGTTATATGCATGCTCAGTCTTTGCCATATGCATTTCAACATATCCTTGTGCACCAAAAATTTTACCCATGCCTACAGTGCAGACATATTCCAACTATTTTCCTTTTGCATTCACTTGCATAGAAAAAAATTTAGGTCAATAGGTATATACACTCTCTTTAGAATATCCACGAGCTCATAAGTTGGTTCATGCTCTCATATCACTTTACCTCTTCTAGGAGGACTAGCGGCAATCCAAAGGACTCCTTTTTATTTTCTTAATTGGTTTATTCTAGAAACAATTTTCATTAATTATAGGTCAAGTAAATTGACCTTACAATTTCTCATCAGTCCCCTAGTCATGAGGGGTTATACATAGAGGGATTAGTCTCCTTTATTAAATACAAAATTTATTACTTCCAAGGATTATATCACTTCATGTTCAATTATTTTAACCATAAGGAAATTTCCCAAAAGGGTCTTAGCCCTCATATAAACAACCATCATAAATGTCAGAGGCTTCAACTACCCATTCTTAGAGGAATCATTACAACCACTAGTTCATCCATATTTTGGGATTAA